>JAHWFP010211658.1:0-16548 GCA_023313725.1 Lithobius niger | reverse complement strand
TTCCTCTCCTTTTAAAATTTTAAAAATTTTAAATTTTTTAACTTGTTCGTATTGTAGTTTGACTTAGGCAGTTTTGCCTGCATTTGTCTGTTTGCAACTTTATGCAATTTTAAGTGTATCTTGTATTTCCCTTGATAATGAGCTGGAGCTAGCTCGAAACGTCGGGTTGTGTTGGTTTTACATGTGCACTTTGGGCTTCTCCTGTTCAACATACTTTGTTCCAGTGCTTGCATTTTTCCTATACAGGTGGTCAAAGCACATAATTTACCTACATTTAAACGTAGACTGTCAAGATGTGACTTAACTAGATTATTAATGTGCTGTTAAATTTCAGTTCACTGCGTTATTGCTTTCTGTGTTTATATGGTTGTAAATGTTTTAAAAGGTTTTTAATGTTTTTTTTTTCATTTTTAGTTTACTTCTTTATTGCCTTTTTACTGTTTTTTTTGTTATTATTAAGCACACGTTGATTGACGCCAGTTACTTTCTAACTGTTCAGTATTTTTATTTATTTTTTAATTCTTATGTGACGTCAATTGACATGACCGGCAATGTTATTTTGTATTTTATTGCGTCCCTTTAAAATTTTTAAGTTTGTTATGGTTGTCAGTGGATTGCAATGAGCCCTTCCCACTAAAGTTGCATATGTGACTAAGTATATATTATTATTATTATTATTATAAGTAAAATGAACAGAATGAAGCCCTTACTTGTGTATGACATCTCTTTCACATCATTAGACGTATGCTGTTTTTTTTTTTAAATCCCATGTATACCCAGATCGGTTGGAGGATCGATCCGGCGTCCTATTGGCTGGATCGCCGACCACTCTGACCACGCGGTTCTCCTGTCACATTCTTCGGAGTTCCCCCGGATTTGTCAAACTGGATGAGTAAATGTCATCCCATTATCACTTACGCATATCCAATATATAGGGCCTTCCTTGTGGTCACCTTCCTTGTGAACACGCCTTGCGCTGCTATTCCAGTTTTCAAACTTTATACATATTCGAAAATTAAAGAATATTCCAATTTTTAAACTTTATAGATATTCGAAAATTAAGAAAAAAATAAGACTTATTTCGAAATATAGGGCGCGTTGTTTTCACTCCTTGAATACATAGTGTTGTTCATAGCCAAGGACAGGACAACAGATGTGGAAGAATAGGCAACCCGACAAGGCACGTGAAATTTACGAATGCCGTTCCACTCTCTCCGTTGTAGGCGACGATAGGTGAGGACTGAAACCGGAGACTGTATTGCTTACTAGTATAAATTCAATGGTCGCCTCAACAATTGCTAACTTACTGTTTCTTCCCAAATTCCAAAAATTACAAGCATTAATTTACAACATGACATCGATTAACTGAGTTTGTCCAACAAGCCGGCCAACAGAGCTTCGACCGCTTGCTGGAATGATAAATTCTGGCGCCAAAATGTTCATGACGTACTATGCGTAGTCCGTTTCGCGCCAAAAACTTGCTACCGTAGACCATGATCGAACGTTCTTTATAGTAAAAGGTTGCCTTTCCGAGCTGTAGATAGTTAGCCAAATTGTCACAAACGCTGTTTCTTCGAACACGGTAATGATGGCCCAATTACGGATAATTGGTTAATTGCACCAATTAGGTTTAGAATGGAACGAGGCGTCCTTTACACTAGGCATAAACCCACCCTTCCAAACCTGACGCTCAGCAGGGTCTGGGGCGACAGCTTTATAGCGTGGGCTCCATCAAATCACAAGACGAACGTGGTACTGGGGTCATCTCTATGTGAAGATCATTACTTTAGAAAGCATACCATTAAATATGAACCTATCACTATATGGGTGGTATCCATTCAGAAATAAGATTCTGCCACAGGCTTCAAAGTCATATATTCGTAGTTTATTACTATATTAACTTTTTCATGAATTTTGTAAAGTTATTTCCTACTTCAGCTCGCTCACCTGTCTTTATTGCTTTCAGTTCACGTCGGAACTGTCGTCATGTTTCTTAGCGTACCATCAGTTCGATTTTCAAGAATGGTAAGTTACAAATTTATAATGACTGCGTTAATAATTATTAATGCTTTCACGTTGAGTGAAAAGTCTTAAGTACTCATTTCTGTATAAATTTACTAACTCAATGGCGCATTTACGCAAAAGATCTCAAAGGATAAATTTCCTCGCTCACTGGCTTTTCCTCAAGCTTGTAGCACACTGTTCCGTTCCGTTCCGTCACGTCACGTCGCAGGCCGTCAAATTTTTGTTTGGATTAAGAGCATGTCAGAGGAGCCGCGTTTACTGCTCCGTCCCGTTCAGTGACGAGCCATCGACTGACGGATGGGTTGTCCGGGCAGAATCCTTTCAGCTCAAAACTGATCGCATCGGAGAAGTGTACGCACCTGCCGGTAGTCGATGGCCGGTATCGTCCGTCACATTCCTGCGCACAAAGCCTTCCTCCTACTAAATACAGAAGCGAACCTATTTTTGTTAATTCCTGGACTTACATGTCATCATGCCCGAGCGTATAGAATTAATGCCTAATTACTACGACTTTCTATTTAATTACCTACTTAAGGTCAATACAAGTCCTTCATTTGCATTGCCAACTTGGGCGCGAACAATTTGAAAGATCAATTTGAAAGAGCCGACTGACACGCTTAGTAACGAAAGCAATGTGCGCTGGGCCATCCGTTGCCGTCAGTGGTCGGAACGGGACGATACGGAACGAAACGGAACGGAACGGAGTAGTGTGTTACAAAGCTGCCCCCCCCCCCCTCCAAAAACAAAATTAAAAAAAAGTGAAGCCTAGCCTAAATAATATTGGTCTTGAAAAAATAATTTGTGAGTTGCTGCAGTAGTTTATGATGGAAGTGCCCGCTGACTTGCAAGAAAACCCACAAGAACATGAATTTGGCAACAAACACTTAATTTTTGGTCCAGTATTTGAAACTTGTTCACAATAAAAATGTTAAAAACGCTAAAAAAAAAAAAGTTGTAGCTGCCAATTTGTGTATTTTACACAGCCGCCATGTTGGAAAATCATCTATTATGGCGGCTGAATGAAGCCCACAATTTATGGCAGCTCCCAACTTTTTTAATATATTAAGATTTTTATTGTGTACAAGACTCAAATTCCGGGCCAAAAATTAAACGTTTGTCGCTGAATTCATGTTCTAGTTAATTTTCTTGCCAGTCAGACGTAACCTCTGTCATAAACTAAATACAATTGTGCCCTTCAAAAGTAGATAAAAATTTAGTGTCATGCCTGTTACTCCTCACCCCTTCATGCCAGCTTCCTGCGTATTCAGTTTGTTGGCGTTATCTCCGTGGCACCGTGAAGGGTTCATTTTTGGGTGATTTGGTAAGAGGCGTATGGGGGGGGGGGGGGGGGTCCGAGAAGTTTGCAATCTACTGTATAGAAGCGATAAAGCTCAGCGATCAATGATCTACTGGGCCCGGGCACTCAAACGCCTTGCTCCGGCACTGGCTACAAGCTTTAGTTTATGCTAATTTCGCTGGTTGCTTCTCGCGCTTTTACGGAGCATATACACTGTGAGTTGTCTGCGCCTAGTAACACTGTCAGTAGAAGCGTACTGATATGTTCTCCACATGGCTGGAGAAGCGATGTTGAGATGCACATGGCGTCGATTTCCTGCGACTAGTACACAATTCCTACTGCAGTGGAAAGTGGCGAACCGATTAGTTTTGAATGCCATCGTTCGACGATTTTTCGACAAACACAAAATGAGCCACAGGTTGAAATTTGAATTCTTGTTACGATATGCATGTTTTCTGCCGTCGCTTTATCACACGTTGTTTACTAGAACCACACTCGTATCTTCCGATTGAAGTAATCGAAGGAGTGCCGTCTTACCAGGAATGACACACAAAAAATAATGACATACAGAAATGACGTACAGAATGGTGAATATTACTAGGAGCGAATCAAGTGTACGAATTGTGCGTGGAGTAGGGGGGAGGGGGGTTGAGGCTTAATTGCGTGTCGACAGCCAGGTCATTAACGCCAACGTCAGTCACAGTGCAGTGGTCCGGGTTACCACTGTGCCACACGTTGCAGAGATGTTAAACAAACTCGAAATCAGGATCTTATCATAAATCTGTTCCTTCTGCAAAAAATTTAGAAAAACCCGGACAGGAGGACAGACTGCTCGTTACTTATTCACTCGAATCGTGCACTTCACGCATCGCAACGGGGCACCACGACAACCCATAAACCCCCCGCTTTTATAGATTACCTTTAATTCTTTATTTAATAAATTGGTTCAAATTATTTATTGAGTTTACGCAGGTTCAGTTAGTTTACGAGTCTAAAACTAGCTGAACTACAACTTAAACTGGGTTTAAGTTGCCCTGAGATGTTGCTGTCCTGTCGCAGAGTCGCTTGACGTCACTTTGGATTGCTTCCGGTGAAGTAAAATTCGTTCGCTTTCTAATATGCGACATTACACAAAAGTTATCGATTTGAAATCACGGATTATTGGAAGTGGATCCATCATTTGCCCATACAAATATTTTTTAGTGGCTGTGGTAACAAACGAGGTCAAACTCCTAAAAGACGGCAGGACGGTGCGTACACTTCTCCCAAACGATCAGTTTTTGACTGAAAGGATTCTCCCTCGACCATTCCGTTCGTTAGTCGACGGGTCGTCACGGAACGTGACGGAGCAGTATACGCGGCTCCTCTAATTTACATGCTTTTAATCAAAACAGATATTTGACGGCCTGAAACGTGACGTGACGGAACGGAGCTGAGTGCGACAACCTTAAAGCTTGTAGTTGACTACTCCGTTCCGTCGCGTTCCTATGACTGACGGTAACGGATGGTCTAGCGCACATTGCTTCCGTCGCTGACCGTTTCAGTCGGCTCCGCTGAGATTTAAATTTGATCAAATGAAGAGGGAATTGCGGCGATCTTAAACAGGTAATTAAATAGAAAGTCGTAGTAAATTAGGTATTAATTCTTTACGCTCAGGCACGATGATCTTCCAGAAGGCAAATGAAATAGGTTCGCAACTGTATTTAGTAGGGAAAAGGCATTGTGCGCAGATGCGTGATGGACGACGACGGCCGTTGACTGACGGCAGGGGCGTACAATTCTCCGATGCGATAAGTTTTTGACTGAAAGGATTCTGCCTCGACGATCACGACCGTCAGCCGACGGGTCGTCACGGAACGGGACGGAGAAGTATACGCGGCTCCTCTGATTTACATGCTTTTAAACCAAACAGAGATTTGACGGTCGGCGACGTGACGTGACGGAACGAACGGAGTGCTACAAGCTTAAGGAGTTTCATTAATTTAAGTCAAGGCCGGCTAGGATAGAAATTGCGCCGCCCCCCCCCCTCCCGTTTCACCGAATTCCCGTTTCGCCGAATACCTTTTTTTTTTTCCAAATTATGGGCTGCGGCTAAACCTATATCATCAGAAACCGCTACTAATCACAAACAACACCTTTAACATCTTTAACTTCTCCAATGTAACATTTTGACAGAATATTTTGTATCGACGAAACGGGATTCAGCGAAACCGGAATTTCCCTTTTGCCGAATTTTAATCAGGGCTTAATTGTCGGCTAAACGGGACTCGGCGCAACGGGATTCGGCGAAACGGGTGTACGCCCAATGGGGTTGATGGTCCTTGGTGCAAGGTAGGCGTAACTTTACTGTGTATCCTAAAGGGGAGATTTCGTTCCTCTCCCCCCCCCCTCTAGCGTATAAGCGATAGATCCTTAGATAGATTTTCACATGTTTTACAGGAATTGAAAACATGTGAAAATGTGAGCTACTAAATAGTAATATTAAAATACCTGTGACGAAAAAACTTGAAAAGTTGGGGGTTTTTTTTATTAAAAAAATTGCACTATACTAACAGACACAATATTTTCTGGCAATATGTGATGTTGGAGAATTGTGCGCCACACTTTCTGTACACAGTTTGTGTGGAGGCTGGAGGGTACACATTGATGTGTACTCGTCTTCAGAGAGTACAGTAAATCTTGGAATTTGTTCAATGGTATAGTACAGGAGTGGGGAGCAGAAAACATACTGACTTCCGTTAAAATTGTGAAAGTTATGAAAAACCTATCATATGAAAATACGTGGAAACTCTCGTACAATGCGTGTGAAAAGTTGTGAATAATAAATAACGTAAATTTGTTAAGAAAAATCCAGTGAATGAAGACCGCGACTGTGCAAGATGTTCCATAATGTTTTTTTTTCTTTTTTTTTTTTTCAGGAAATTGAAGTGGAATTTATATTTCTTGCGTATTGGCAAGATAATCGATACATGAACGACGAATTTATAGCGGAATATGGCTCAAAGCATAAACAGATCCAGGTGCCAGAGGCCGATAAAAAACTGTTTTGGAAACCTGACCTGAGCTTCACCGAATGCAAACAGTGTAAAGACGATGGTGCCATTGGCGAAAATAGGCAACTGTTCTTTATTCCAGAATCTTTGATTATGCTGAGTTGGTTCAGGTAATCTTGCAAAATTTTTGTGCCTGGCTCGTATAGACCCCTCATTTTGTGTGCCATGAATAAGTGGGGAATAAATGAGTAATTTGTTTATTATTATTAAGAGACGGAGAGCCAAAACGGGTTAAATTTGTATGGAATTAATACAGGAGCGAAACAAAAGAAAAAAACGAACCATCTGTATCAATATGCATATTATTAAAATCGAAGGTGGTGCCCATTTAAAATCGGTAAGAATGAAAAGAAAAGTAATTTTGTTATCCCTGCTGACGAAATTTCCTGTAACACTCGACGTCCATTAGAAGTAGCGTGAGAGGCTGTACCATGCTCCTTCAGCGGCTATGGAAACTATTCAAACTATTCGGGACAATCATTCGGCCCTACGATGATCGGAGGTTTCCCCGGATCGAATCCCTGGGTTGGCACCTCCCTTTACCAGATATTTCCTTTTCTCTAAAAGTCTGGTAATGTTCAAAATTGAGCCGGTTCAGCCATACGAGCATTAAATTCCTTCGGCTGACTTAAGGCTCAAGAGAAATTCATAAAAAAAAAACCGTCCTGAAGATCCAAAACCAACAGGATCAAAACGAACGTTCAATACTGGTCCAGTGTATCTATCCATGATGGATCAAGAGGTTCACTTGACATGCAGATCATGACGTTCACGACTGAACGTCAGAATGATGTGTGTTTCTAGCCACAAACGAACGTCATCTTCAGGACGTCACGACATGTCCGCTGGAAATCTCAAATCGGATCTGACCTCAATTTCACGTTTTGGACGAAAAATGGACGCGTCAGATGTTGTATGGGTACTCAATCTCCTAGTCTTAATTTTTGAGGATTTATGGGATTGTAGACTGAATTGTCTTAATTCCTATTTAGTGTTTAAGTAATAGGAATTAATAAACTTACCATGTTTATACCATGCGCAATGGCTGTTTGCTGCGACGTCACCATGAGTTAGCCAATGACGAACGAGAACAACGGCTGTTTGGTCATCTGATTGGACTAGCCCAATCACGTGATGTTCACGTCACAGCAAACAGCCACTGCGCGTGGTATAATAGTTATCGGAGGCAGGTAGTTGAATACGGAGTCAGTCAAACCCTGACGTCCATGGAGCATTTAATTATTGTATCTAGCTTTTCCTGTTCATGCGTACATACCTCCGTAGAAAGGCACAAAATATAATACCGTAATATAAAAAACAAAACAATGCTTTCAAAAGTAAACTGATGGTGAAAATGTTAACAAGAACACTTACAACGGAAAAAAAACTGTCTAGTGGCTCAGTGGGATTGGGGCGTAGTGCGAAAGATCATACACTCCGAAGACGATGTGTATTGACAGTACACATGAATGTGTACTTTCTCAGCCTCCATACGAGTTGTGTACTGGCAGTACACAGTCTGTGCACCGAGAACACACATTCTTGTCACAGCTTGTGTATTACTAGTGCACAAATTGTGTACTCTTAGTACACAGTTCGTGTGGAGGCTGAGAAAGTACACATTGATGTGTACTGTCAGTACACATCGTTTTCACAGTGTAGAAGGTTAGACTTCAAACCTTTCTTTCAAACTATTTGTCGCACTACCACGTTTTTATTATAGCGCTACATGTTTTAAATACTTGGTGAGAACCGTAATTTGTTCATTTCAGGAAATAAAACATACAAATAAAGCATACCTCAAGTCCAGCGTTAGACATCCTGTAGACTTCAATAGGCCTAACATATGCAGAAACAGAGACGTCAGGAAGGATGAAAGTTGGAGGGGTGTAAACCAGAAATATACCGACATAATTTTCCATCTAGCCAAAAATTTGTGCAATTTTTCCGACTGATTTGCCGACGGACCAAAAATTATGTCATTTTGCCGACTGGTTTGCCAACTGACCAAACATTGGAGGAGTGTGTCCCCCCCCCCCCCCCCGTAAAAACGTCCCTGTCAAGAAACAGTAAAATTAATTTTCCTAGGGTTGGTGCATGCTACCAAATGTAAAGATGCGACATTTAATGATAAAATATGGTTCCAAAAAAAGTGACATAAGACGGCGAGCCAAAGAACATTTGAAATAAATTACATGTGTACAGTGGATATTTACAATGTAACATTAAATTGCAATGTAACAGTAATATGCAAAATTAGAATGTAACATTAAATTTGTACCATTAAGTCGCGAAGATTTACCTTCGCTTAATTAATTATTCTTTATTACCACTTTAAAAAAATTCAGTTTTATTAAGTCGTGGGTAGTTATTAACCAGGTTGTGGTTTCTATATGTATTATTCCAATTTTGTTTAAGTCCCACAATAGTGTTCTTTGTGTTGTAAGCCTTACCCTTTTTTTTTTTCTTTAGTTACGTCTGGTTTTCCGTCATTTTGTTAAACCCAAATAAATAGAACGTGTTATCCTATTAATAACATATACCCCCTAAAGTATTAAGTTAAGCTCACTTAAAGGCCGGTTGCCACCCAATTAGCAATGCAGCATAATTATATGATCTAGGCCTATTGAGTTCTCTCTCGCAGGAAGCAAAGGAATGCACATAGCAAAACTTTTAAACGCAACAAGCAAGCCACGTGACTATTTATTGTTGTTTGGCGAACTGTATTATCCGTATACTGTATTTTATTTCCTTTACTCTGTAGAGATACAATGAAGTTCAGTTGTCTATTCGACCTCTCACATTAATTGCTGAGTAAAATTTTGGTAAGTCGTCGGGTGCCTGGAAACAAGCTATAAAGATTAATAATACTGATATCACTAGATGGCGCCATCTAGTGATACTAATATCGTTGATTTTTGTCTCTTGTTTCCAGGTGCACGAGGCCGTACCAAATATTTACTCAATAATTAAGGAGTCAAGTGGCTTGTTTGTTCCGTTTAAAAGTCAAGCGACTTAGTGCATTCCTTTTATTCCTGCGAGAGAGAACTCGATAGGCATAGATGCTGCAATGCTAATTTGGTGGCAACCGGCCTTTAAGAGTGAAGTACGCAAAATATGTAGATATACCCAAAACCTAATCGAATTTGGACTCATTGTACTTAAGCTTAAGGCAAAATATTTTCACGCCAGGTATCCAAAATATTTTCACGCCGGGTATCCACTCCCTATCTTTGATAAAATCTGTAACGCCGAATAGACCAATTCACTAATCCATCTATACATATATAATTACACAAGAGGTCTTGAAACAGGCTACGGCCTACGGCCCCGCGCATCTGGTTGGAGGGATTGCATTGCGGGAAAGCTTTTCAGGACAGCATGCTTCTCGAAGGGGTAGCTTCGAGACCGCTTTAAGCCTTATTTATTTCTGCCAGCATAAACATGGAAGAAAATAATGGAAGTGGTCATCATTAGAAAGAGGGAATCATTAGAAGGGGGGGGGGGGGGGTTGAGTCACTGGATGCGCTGATTGAGTGAGTGAAGCGAACGACAATCGCCGTTTTAATTCGGTTGAACATGGACATACACACGAGCGTCTATACCTAACCAGTATTGCGCAAACCGTGCATTCAATACCATCCGTGCATAGCATGGACTTCAGCTAGTACTTACAAAATTAAGCCGTACAGTGTATTTCAACTGTTACGGTAAAATTCGCCACCTAATTGACAACTTTTTGCTGCAGTATGATATCTGTGCCCTATCTATCCGTACTCCTCCTTTGAAAGGTATGATCAGCGGGGGGGGGGGGGGGGGGGGGGTGGGGGGACCTAGCCGACCACATACCGACACAAATTGTTTGTGGTATACTGTGCACCACATACCTCATATACATTGGACAAAGTGAACGCCATTCTGATCGAATTGGGACGTTATGCTTAATATTAACTCTTGTAAATTTATCAGTGCTCCATACGAAAACACACAAAAAATCTGGACGTAAGATGTATGTAAAACTGTAAGACGTATGTAAAACTGTACATACATTGAAGAGAGGCCGCTAAAACATTGAAACCTTTTTAATTTTGTTGTGCAAAGACCAACTTATGAATTTACAGATCCCACAACGTTTTGGCATTCAAACCTTGGCTAAGTTTTTTCCAAAGCAGATAAAAGGTTCGTAACCATACATTACAAACTCCTTCAAATAAACTGTACAAACGCCTACATGAAGGCCTACTGAGAGCCTTACCCAAGTACTGCACCTGTTACACCTTAAAAATAGGCTGCACTCGTGGTGACAAAAGAGTGTTTTAACTACAACCATGTACTTTCCGTTTTACTAAAGGTTTTGTAGCTCAGTTATTTATTTAAACTTTCCTAATAGTTTTTTATATTCTGACTATATATCATGTAGCACTTTTAAAAAAATAATTATTGTTGTTTGGCGTACTGTGTTCACTTTATACTGTATTTTATTTCCTTTACTGTGTAGAGATACAATGAAGTTCAGTTGTCTATTCGACCTCTCACATTACCCATTTGACGTTCATGAATGCGAAATTGCCCTTCAATTAGGTGAGTGTTTTAGTTGTTGCTGTTGTATACTGTATCAGAAAGTGGATTGCAAGTGCACTACAGTCAGGGCACTACGAGTGCACAATTCGTGTGAAGGCTGAGCAGGTGCACTGTGCAAGGGCGGATTCAAGTTAGGAGCCAAGGGGGCTGCGGCCCCCTCCAAGACAAATAAGACACGGAAATATTGCCGACATTTTTTAAAAAAATGCTGTTAAATTAAGAAAGAAATGCACGAAAACGTAGAAAAATCATCTTGTGTCACTTTCCAAAACTTCGTTCTGGATCCACCCTTGGCACTGCGATTTATATTGACAGCACCTTCACGAACATTGTAGCCGGGATGGATTGATTTTTCCCTGTCTTAACTTCTCTTGTCGTTTGGTCTTCTTTGTCAACTAAATCGCGTTTGCAATTTTAACCATTTGACTAATCCTTTAATTTTTACTCGTCCAAAATCGGCCGGGTGTAATCATGACCCGACCTTCGTGCGCTGACATAATGAATATTTCGTGTGGTGGAAGTGTTAACGAGACTTCACTTCTCCTCCCTCTTCCCCCCCACCCCCACTCTCCTGTCCAGAAAACTCATTTACTTGCCACATCCCTCCCATATTTGTTCAACGGGGGATTGGTTCACAGGAATTTTTCAACGAGATTTTGGCGCAGCCCCGGAAAAGTCGCATACCTGCCTTAATGCTACAAATTCCTATAACTGAGGAATCCAACATTCAATAAGCAAGTAGGGCCTGTTCTGTTAATCACTGTGATTTCCCGATAACTTTGAAACAATTCACCTCGGTACCGCTCACCGCAAAATTGTTGCAAGTAATTCCCGTTCATTTACCGAGGTGTCAACGCTCGCGCAAGTTGTGATGGTTTCCGCCCACTTTAAAACAATTCAACTCCGCTCTAGAAGTCAGCATCTACGAGATAAATGCGCCTTTCCATCGCATCAGGCTGCCCATTTCGAGTGGGCCTCAAAATTAACAACCTATCGTCGTTTGGTTTAAAGTTGTCCACTTTTACCTGAAACTTTCGTTTTTTTAGCTTATCAACGAATGTACCCATTCCAAGGTAACAATGATACACAACGAATTGTACTCAAGTTTAAAGCGATTGTTGCACGCGTTTTTGCTTCATTTAAAAGAGATTGTGGCCTTTTCACTTTGGCGTTGTCATCATCCGTTCCTTTTCCCCCAATGAGTATTATATTAGTAGTAACAAATAATAAGGGAGATTTTCAGACTAAAAATGTCTGACACGTAGTGAATTACTTTGTGAGATACAATGCAGAAAAAGGGCTGGAAAGTATTAAACGAAAGGTTTGATATTTGCACAAAAAATCTGGGAAAAAAAGAGCTTGAGATGGAAAAAGAGGCACATGTAAATTAATGGGCAAATACAATAACTGATTGAAATTAAATGTAGGAATATTGTTTTTAATAACGCTGAATGTAGTTTGTATTTGATTTTGCGAAAAAAAAATGGGAGGGCTAGAATGAAATTTGAAGTAGAGCACTGGGCAGAATGGGAGCGATCTGAACGAAAGTATTATTTTGAGTCGAAGAATCTATCCACATGGTGTGATGAAAGCATTATTGTGGGTGTGCGCTAGTTTTCACTTGATAGTTTAAAATTTTTCAGATATTCTGACAAAATTTGGTAGGAGTATGTTTTGATATTAGACCAAATGATTAGTATGCATAGTTTTACCACAACAGGTGGCAAAATTCCAAAATGGCGGAACAAAATGACGTTCCGAAAATTTCTGTAACCTCTAAACCGTTTATCAAATTGATTATAAACATGTTCTGAATCAACTTTTCTTCAAAAACGTCCCTCCTGTAGTTTTGGGACACCCAAAATGCAGTTCAAAATTGGTTTTCGGTTCGTAATTTCTAACCCGTTCATCCGATAGAACAGAAACGTGTTACAAACAATCTTTAAAATTACCTTAGAAAAAAAAATGTTCTGTTGAAGGTTTTCGAAATCTAAAATGGTGGTAAAAAATGGCATCCAAAAACAGTTTTTAAACTTGTAACTTCTAAACTATTTATCAGACTGAAAACAAATTTGTTATGGATAACCTGCGGAATTGTATGTTCTTAAAATTAGACAATATTCAAATTTTGTCCAGAGATGTTCAGTATGACTTAAGTTTTCTGAAAACTATCGATACTTGAAATGCGTTGGAGTAAAAAAAAAAAAACTAGGGGTCGATGCAAAAAAAAATTCATCGCCCTAATTCAGAAATTAAATTGTATGTAGGCTTCGCTTCTTTAGCGGTCTGAGTGGTTCTGGCTAGTAACTCATTGCCGGAAGTCATTGTCAATGCCCCTTCAGTAAGCTCCTTCGGGGGACTGTTAGAGAGAGCTAAACTGGGTCCATTCCTTCTTCGACTAGAATTTTGTTTTAATTAAATAAAACATGATGGCTGAGCTGTGGCCATCGTGGTCATCGTGGCTGAGCTGAGAGAGAGCTCAGCCTGGTTGCTGGAGGTTTGTGGATCTGGTCGAACCCCTGGAAAGGGGACATTGGCAAAGTCCCCGCCAGGACTGCTGGCCAGGGTAGCGTGAGAGGCTACCATGCTCCTTCAGCGGCTATGGGATGTATTTTGGCTAATTCTGGACAATCTTTCGGCCCCGACGATGATCGGAGGTTTCTCGGGTCGAATTTCCAAAAAAATCTGGTAATGTTCAAAATTGAGCCAGTTCGGCCATACAAGCATTAATTGCTTCGGCTGACATAAGGCTCGTCAAAATTTAAAAAAAAATATTTAAAAAAAAAAAAATTAAATTACACTTCGAAGAGGCCTATTTTCACTGCTGTAACTTGATTTTCTCACCATCAAATCCGCGAAAAACTGTTATGAAGACGCCTAGTTCGAACAGGCAAACTGATCAGAGAGAAATCAAAGGAAATTGTATGAAGCGTGGATCAACGCCACTAGAGCGAGCAAAGCTAATTGTTTTAGTCAAAAACAAGGTAAATCACATTTTCTGCTGTTAAAGTATGCTGAATGAAATAAACAGACAAAAACCCTACAAAAGCCCATTAATATGCTGAAAAATAACCTACAAAAAAATATTTTAAATTTTACAACCGCCTTTTTTAACCTATATTTTTTTTATTGGCGATTTGCAAGCCCGTAATCGTAGTACATCTGATTTTCTCAAGTACCACCCAACTCAAGTCAAAAATGGTATCTGGCCTTGCTCCCTATCTTGCGTTTCTACTGAATGAGACAATCTTGCCAACCATCTGGCCATCAGTTAACGGTTGGTAATTATAGAGAGATTCAATAGAAATTGCATGTTAGAGGGCTTTTGTATATGTTTCTCACACTGGCTGGGTCAGGTTGGGTAATCATGTGTGTTATTTCAGATGTCAACACAGTATATGAATATAATTTTTTTCCCTCTAGACACTCTCACGCCCACAACCACTCCAGATCCTTTGTTGGACAGCTTCGAAACCTTCTTTTCTTACCCAAGAGATCACATCATCAGTTCTGGTTTACCTACAGAATTTGCTTTGGACAGTATATCGGTAAAACATGTCTGCTCAAAGCGAACATTTGGTAAGAGAACCTGAAGTAATTAGACAGAAGTCGCTGTAAACAATATACACGTTAGTCGGCAGCATAAAGATAATACTGTATGGTAGTGATCCGTTATGGACTGATTCGCCAGTTAGACGCTGCCTCATGTCACTCGACTGAAATGTAATAGCATAAAGGTGCCGAGTTTTTTTTTTTTGTGTGTATGAATTTTGCTGATGGATTATTTCTGACTTAACGTTTGTATTATTTACAGCCATTTCTGTTTATTGATATCTTATTGATTGAGCCTTATTAGTGGGTTTATATTGATTTCCAATTCCTCGCGATTGCAAATGGCCAAGCATTTTCGGTTGAATGGAGCTCTGGTCGCAGTTAGGGCTTTAATAACAGTTTTAGTGTTATCTTTACCCAGTGAACGAGTGACCATATCAATAACACTAGTAGTGAACCAGTGATAGAATGGCTCGCCAGTTGGAATCCAGTTGGATAACGGAGACTGAATATGCTACTTTGTTTTTCTAATCGGGTGATTTAACTCATACACGAGTTGAAACATTAAAGGCCAATACATCGAGAAGTTGAAGTCAGTAAGATAAAAGGACACAGTGATAAATACGTGGAAGTAACTTGATTCCGAAAACATGTCTCTCAAGATACATCATACTGTATTACACAAACCTAAGGTTCAACTTTCAAAAGTTTCAACTGGATGAAATTTTCAGATTTTCCTGATGTTAGAAACATGTACTTCGTAATGTATCACCATGCGGTAGTTATGGCGTGCGACTCCAGTTGTAGTTTAAGTTTCGCTTATGGGAGTCAAGTTTTGGTTACGGGTGTTGGGTTTAGATTAGGGGACGCAGAGGAACTGTGGGGAAAATTTACTGAGAGAACTGTGGGTGAAATATATGAAGAGACCTAAACACAACAATGACATTATACGTCAAGAATAAATGTAACTTAATTAAGATTTAGAAACCTTTTGAGCACAATGACATCTAAGCACACTTTTGTATTTGTTACTATATATATCTGAATAAGTGATACAAGTGACCGTAACTTTGCTTATCTGCTTATGCAATTCGTGGAAGCTAAGAGACTAAGATAACAGGAGTGAATATCCTTTTATTCACTCTCTAACGCTTAACAGAGGTATGTCTTTGTGCTTTCACTAAAGGGACTACCGGTAATATGGACAAGTCTTACCCTGACCATTATATGACATCATAATATTAGATTGGCCATTTGCACAAAAAAAATGAGATTCGATCTAAATTTAATATTTACAGAAAATCGGTTTGAAAAAATGTATAATGGGTGGTTGTGGCTCAGGTCATTACGCAATGGAGGCTGAGCATGTTCGATTTGCCTGTGATGAAAAATGACGTCACACACTATCCTTCGATCATTACGCGATTGAAGCTGAGCCTTATCCTAGTTTAGGCTAATGTACTATGAGACATTTACTACTTCTCATTTGTTTCCAGTGGAGGCGGAATCCCCTTCGCATTGCTTGAAGAACGTCATCCGTTTCCATCGTATATCCGCCTATTACCTGATGCTTGTCTACACGCCCAGCTTTGTTATTGTTCTTATTTCCTGGATATCATTTTGGCTGGCACCAGATGCCGCACCTCCTCGAGTAGCACTGGGCCTGACTTCACTGCTGACTTTAACTACTCAGTTCTCAAATGCACAGAAAGATCTGCCACCCGTGGCATACGTCAAGGCACTGGATGTTTGGATGATCATGTGCGTCATCATGGTGTTTGGATCCCTGGTTGAATTTGCTTTGGCGTACGCCATTAAAGATCGAAAGAAACCCGCCAAGCCATCTATAGAAGTCGGGGAATCGAAGCCATTGCCAGCATTACCCAACGAGGTATGTAATATAGTGCTACAGAATGTCGAATAAGCATATAGAGTTTAAAGTTACATAACTGGATTACCTTTGGCAGCACTACAAAACGAGGTACGTAGTGCTGGTGATAATGTTTCAAAAGTGTGGATAATAAAGTATAGTTCAAAGTT
>JAHWFP010211656.1:15061-30843 GCA_023313725.1 Lithobius niger | reverse complement strand
TTGCTGTCTCACATCTATGTGGAGTTTGGAGGTTGCATATATTGGCAGACTAGAGGAGCGCCAATGGGCTACTCTAGTTCGCCAATAATGGCGGAGCTTGTGATGCAGCACTTGGATGAAATTGTTTTGAAGTCTGGATTGGGTTTAAGGATATGGAAGCGATTCGTTGATGATGTGTTGGCAGTGATGAAGAGGCGGGACCTGGAAAGACTGATGCAGAAGATTAACAACTGGAGAGAAGGAATCGAGTTCACGCTGGAGGAAGAAAAGGATGGGAAGCTAGCATTTTTGGACGTGTTGTTGAAGAGAAATGAGGAAGAAGGAAGAATTGAATGCGAACCATACAGGAAGCCAATGTCAACTGAAAGAGAGATTGATTACACGGGAGACCCAAAGGCACAATTGAAGGCGATAGCAAGGAACAAGTTTAGACGGGTGGCGAAGAATTCGAGTGACAAAGTGACCAAAGCATTACACATGGAAGAGGCAAAAGAGCGGTTTTTAAAGCTGGGGTACCCAGGTGGACTTTTGAATGAAATGAGAAAGAAAGTGGGAATCGAGAAAAAGAAAATCAGCGAAACACAGAGGGAAGAAGGAGAAAAAGAACGAGGACCGAAGGTGGTACTTACACATCTCGAAGGGGTCAGTTAACCGATAAAGCGGGCGTTGGATAAGAGCGGATTCATTACATACTTTAAAAGTGCGGATAACATCAAAAAACTGACGAAAGGAAGAACGAACAAGAAGGAAGAATGGTGAGGAGGACACAGAAACTGGAAGATGAAGAAATGATGGGAGGAGTGAAGAACATTCGGGAAGGCGTCTACAAGATTCCATGCAGAGACTTCGATGCCGTTTATATAGGTGAGACGAGAAAGGGAATCAGGACGAGAATGGGGCAGCACATGGCCAATGTGAGAAACAAAAAAAGAAGACAACAGCATCGCAGCTCATTGCATGGAGTCTAACCATAATGTTGGATGGGAAAAAGCTGAGACACTTGTGAAGTCGAATTCTAAAAACGACAGGCATCTGAGATGCTTAGAATCAATTGCCATTCGACTGCACGAAATTGGTGGTGTTTCGCTAATGAATATTCAAGGGCCAACATTTCCCCGGGTCGAAAGCGTCATTGGCAACGACCTGAAGCAACAGCTTGGCAGGAAGTGGAAGTTTGGTGAGCTAGAGAGTATGCTGCCCACCAAATACGGTAGGCCGCGAGGAGCGTCGATTACAAATTCTAAGCGGACGACAACAATGTAGGAACACACGGAGGCCAAAAACTTTCGTCGGAGTGCCTGAGGATGGTGGCAGCCAGCCACCGAAAATTAGCTGGACATTAAAAAGTGTCCTCGTTGTGAAAATGAGCGAAAATTTTCTACATAATTCCAGTAATTATGACTCTAATAGTGACGAGAACTTTCACAGTAAGGTAACGAACGATGTTTTACTAACTACTCTCTGTGTTATAAGTTGGGAGGATTACAGAACGTGCACTAACTAGCGGAATTTTCACCTTGCCAAGCATCCTAGCGTTGCATGCCAATGCCCCAGGCCACCCACGGGCCTCAGCATCCGAGGGCATTGGGGGAACAAATCAGCAGGCATGGAGGGAACAAATAAGCACAAACCTGCTCCACGACACACTGAACTCATCAAGTAACCTCTGCACCTGGGCAACTGCGCAGTCGTGTCCGATGCAAACACATCCACATCTTGGGTTCCAAACCTGTTGCATACATTTCGAAACACCCCGGGGCATAGTATAAAGTCATATATGTCCAGGAACACCCTAGAGTCCCGATCAGCCACTGAATTCAATTTTGCCGGAATGGCTTCTCCCGCGTATACTCAATAAGTACACAGAAATATGCATACCCTCACGTCGGTGAAAACGTCACACCAGGCCTACCAACTGCAGAAAAATGTACGGCGCTGATGCCAGCCCAAAAGGCATTACACAAAACCGCTAGACGCATACTTGCCAAGAAAACATAAATACTTCTGGGCGTTCATCACCTTGGCACAGCATAATACGCCTGAGAAAGGTCTATTTTTGCCATCCACCAACCTCTGTGTAAGCTCTTAGTAATCACTGCCAAAGTGTCCAAATGGCATTTTTGCACATCCACATAGACATTCAACAACTTCAAGTTGAGGATCACACGTATTGAGCCATCGGGCTTTGGGACAGCAAAAATCGGTGATGCAAATCCTTTCGATCCATCAGGTACACTTTCCACACGCCCTGCGTCACCATCTTCTGCAATTTTGGGGTAATACGAGCATTGTCCGACACCAAACTTGCCGGCGCCCAAACCGCCCAAAGCGGTGGCCGCGCCAATATGCCCAAACTGGCGCCATTTATAGTCGGCAAAATCCAGGGCAACGCCCCGATACGTGACCACGCTGCGTCATGGCCCAACATAGTGCCAGCTCGCCACTCCGTGTCGGCGGGAACAGACCCCAAATTGCTGAATGTCTCGCACTACGATTTCAACGCACTCGCTTGCAACGAAATGGCGTCATCTAATCCATTTAAGACTGATCGATCCACACCTAATTCTGCGGCCAACCTGGCCCGTAACAAAGCAAACAGCGCGGCAATGCCAAACCGCAACAACGCGCCGTTATTTTCCACCTTGACCAAGGGGTACCCTCGCGACCGCCCAAATCACGCACCATTCACCATGTAGTGTAGCGTTTTCGCATGTCTCGCAGGACTCCCACGATGGCATCCCCATCCGGGTGAGTAACGCACACAACAGGTCCGAATCCACTTCTAACTCGGCCATTATCTACACGCCATGTGGCCAGGAAAATTACCACACGCCCGATTCTATACACCGGGCCGCCATCACGCCCTACTGGCTTTCCCCTCGTCGGAAACTCCCTCTTTTTCCGACAGCACGCTTGGTGCCTCGCAACAAATAATGTGGTTCACAACAGCACGCCTGCTGTCTCGCAATTTTTCATTACTGCGGTCTCAACAGCACTCCTGGTGCCTCACAATTGTTAGCAATTACGGTTCAAAACTAAAGCACACCTGGGGCTCACAATTCTTGCCACTTGTGGATACCCACTTCGTCAAGTTCCAGCAGTTAAAAAAATGTAACAGCAATCTAACCTCCGCTATTTTTACACATACTACCACAATGTTTTCCACCGGCAAGTAAAAGAGTGGGGTACTATAGCGAGCGGGGAAGGAGGAAGGCAGGGGAGGTGACGTAACAAGTTTGCATATATTACCATGTTTTGAATGATAATAAGACCGTAAAAGAAGTGCCGTAGGCAGGGAACGGATGCCAACTTGTAACACAGAGGAGTTAACCGTGTGAGAGAACAACAGAACTTATCACAACGTTTTCATTAATGTTCCGTTCATTTCAAATTATGAGCCATAAAAATGAGTACCTTTACGTTTTCGGGGAGCAACGCATTTCGTTTACGTGTTATGACGTTGCCAGCAGAGGAAAACACACGTTCTGAATGAGAAAACCTGTCGGCGTTGGTCGTTCATAGCGTAGCGTGTGCTGTCACAGCCAACTCTCAGCAGATTCGATGGGACAACAGGCCCACGCGAATTCTTTGTAAATAAGCTGCTCCCACACACCTTTAACACACCGGTTTTCTACTTTCGCTGATATTTAAGTGTTTGGATTAGTAGGCCTAAACAATGCCACTTGGCTATTTTTGGCTCGTTTACCACGGGATTTGAATGGTGCCCGCAGCAAACGTTTTTTTTTGGATATGGGTCTTATAACCCGTGTAACCGTAGGTGGAAAATTTGGCGATACTTCCTTCGGTACTAACGGTATTTTCTGCTTGCCGTTCCGAAAATATACACTACCTGTAATTTTAATTGCAGTCAGTTCCTGAGTGCATGTTACCCTGGAGGAATCAAAACTCTCTAAATACGCACAGCTCAGTCACCCACCTGCACAGGCACGCACAGGACGTCCATAAATGGTGTTACGGCGTTAGCGAGCCATCTCTTTTCCTCCAGCCTTCCGGCCGTCGTGATGCCATTGTTACCCTCGCTTCAAACCTTTCGCCGAAAGCTTCAAGTCTCGCATCGCCCACCAGAATTCCCAACATCTGTCTTTTTCCGAAGGCTTTGTCATCGATGGTCCCCCTTGACGTCCCTACCGAAACCTTCTGACTCTTTAAGTGGTACACCTATCACCGATAGCTCTCAAGTCCGTCTATGCCACTTGACTGACCTTTACAATTGCAAGCCTTTCACCGAAAGCAAAGCAGACCTTTCACCGAAAGCCTTCGTCGAAAGCCTGTTTCACGACCTTACAATGAACTCTTCAGCTCACCATTTTCCGTCTAATGGGGGAACCAATGGACCACGTCAACTTCAACTTGCTCGTCGGTTTAAGTAAAGAAACCTTCACGAAGACTCAACTTGAAAACCCCTTCACTGAAAGCTCTCCAAATTCCTTTCACCGAAAGCATCCATAAACTCTGCGGATCAACAGACCCGTTCACCTCTGCGCCCTCCATGAATCCAAATCATTCTTCTCAAGCTCTCGTTGTAGACAATTCACCTTTCCAGCTGCCTCAGCCTGTTGGTAGAATCCGAAGCCTTCACCACAAGCCCTCAGCCAAGAGAAGAAAGCCTCAGTCAAGCCCTCACCTATATTCGTTCCTTCACCGAAGTCAACAAACCATTCACCGAAAGCAAAGCCTTCACTGAAAGGAAAACTCCCACCGAAAGCTAAACCTTTGCCGAAAGCCCCGCTTCACAAACTCGTAATGGATTCTTCTGTTCAACGAAAATCGACCCCTCCGGCCAGCCCTATGCCTGTAGATCCCAGCATCATTGCGTACCATCTCCTACACTCTCACCAACTTCTACTGCTCCACTTGCTTCAACTGCTTCACCAGTGCCCTGCGGACAAGTTCCTTGATGAACACCATCGTCCACCCCTGGATGTCTCATCCACCACATCACGTCAGCCAAATAATCGTCGCCTAGATGAACTCCACCGTTTAATGGACCGTACAAAAAAAGGAACTTTCTTACAAGTCCAAACCAACCAACTCGGCCCTACCTCCCTCCACACACAACACATCTTGTGTCCACGATTGGGTTGCATCTTCGGACAATTACTCTCGCAAGAAGAAATTTGACACTGACACTGATTCCTCGGCCATTCTAATCTTCGACCTTCTCAAAGCTGTGGAAGCCATCACTTCCGACAAATTTTTCCACAAACCCGACCCTGCTCCCCCTTCTACGAATAACAGACAGCTCACAACTGGTTTCAGCTTTGGATTAAAAGAAAGGAACAACAAACAACGTGCACGCATAGGCCAATCCTCCACTCTTCTCACCACCTTACTCTGAACCGGTGGATCTCTTTTAGGCAAAGGCGAACCCCTTAACCTTAACAATGAACTTCCTACTCCTTGCCCTGGACGTGAATCCTGGTTCTTTCAGTCCTCGGGCGATGACGCCGCCAACCCACGACAATTCGAAACTTATCACCATTCCGAATTCTTGGCGACTGAAGCTAAAATGTACTTTGGAACCGCCATGTTCATCCAAAACGTGCTGAAGTTCCAACTGCAGTTCTTAAGGAAAATGACAGGATTCTTCGCCTAGGCCTTCGTGCCGCCTCTCTGGCTGATGTCCTCCCCACCGCAATCAAAGCACTCGTCAAAAGGCTCGCTCCCGAATCCAGCAAACGCAACATCAAGCACCTACACCTTTTAATCTTCGAGCTTTTAAGAAAATATCATTCTCCGCTTCTCACAGCTTCAATTGGTTCACCATCAACGACAATGACAACACCCACGCAAGCCAGTAGGTGGTCCACTCCGGTTTTTTAAACCTGCCTGCCAGCCTTTCCCATGCCGAACTTGCTGCAAATTTAACCTCTAACTGATGTCTCTATGTTCAACCCTTTCCAAAGATGGCAACAACGAATGCCCCACGCTCGTCAACAACCCAACGATCGTCAAAGGCTCATCGTTCATCAGCCGCCCGTGTTAACCAATAAACACATGCTCCTCAACTACCCAAGTTCACCAAATCCCCTTCAGCTCTTGCTCATGAAACTCATCATTCGAAGGCCTCTCATCAACATGAATGGAAGCAGATAATGCTACACTTCTGCTTATGTGGCCTACAACCCCTCACTTCACAGGGCCCCGATTCCGAACCTCCTACAATGGGCCTCGCCTCCTGCAGTCCTCATTGAACCATATCACTCTGATTCGTTTTCATACTGTTCCCATTTCCATCAACATGTACTATAACGAACAAGAATAGCACGTTAGCTATTCACCTCTATCACGCATAACCATGGACTGATTCCAACAGGAAACTCAAACCTTTTGTCCCCATGCACTTCTCACCCAATCCATTCATGTTGACTCTGGGACCAACATCTTGTCCAGCACTTCACAGCAATGTACCATACTACACCCCCTGCACGTAGTCACTGCCCCACCAGGTGCTGATGGAACTACTGACACCCCACATCACGGAACAAACTGGCCATCCAGATCCACCCAGGAATTACGCCCAAGCCATGTTCTCCGATCCTCACGCCCTCTCAACCTGTCATGGACACATCTCACCACTCATTCTGGCCCACCTGACTCGTCATTTCGTCAACAGTTGCGCACAACCCCTCTTCAACTTACGAGCAACCTCTTCTAGCCGCACACCGAGTTTCATCAAGTTTACACGGCCAGTTTTTGAGCCCCGACCACGGATCATTCACCCACTTCCCAACCACTTGGGGGCAAAACACCGTTCTTTTTACATCTGTACTATCTACGGAACATCCAACTCTTCATTTGACATTTGCCCACACTTTCACATCCCTCTGAGGTCCAAACTTTGCAACATGTCATATCGCACTCCACTCGACATTCGCTGCTTGCCGTAAAACCCAAGAATCCATTCGATGACCTTCATCCGGAACATTCTCACTGCAATTTGCAACCCTCCTGCTCAAACCTTGGAACCATGCTTCCGTTCTCGTTCTCTGAACGTATATTCCTTTAACGGAAAACCCTCAACCTTACCACCCGGACAACCATGGACACCATCCGAAACCCGTCAACCACAGCAGTCAACACGTAATCTGACTTCTTGGAAACCCATCCACATCCTCCAAGATGGAACCCTTTCAAGGATCGAACACCAAGTCAAGCATACCCCTTTAAACCTTTGACTTGGGGGGGGGGGGGCCCCCAAAAAAAAAAAAGCCAACGCTGGAATCTAGAAACTCGCCGAACTTCTTCACCATCTCGCTTTGGCAAAGGAATGTTCTCTCCCCACTCTGACAGCCTTGCGCATTGAAGTCGGTTGTGATCTGAGAATGTTGCTCCTGCAACTTAACCACCTCACTGGGGACCCAGGTCACACCTTTGGGGAATCGCCATGACCACGCCACCTGTATTGACGAGGGCAACTGAATGTAATTAAAATGACAGGTAGTGTATATTTTCGGAACGGCAGGTAGAAAGCCCAATTTTACTTGGCAAGGAGGTCAAAATTGGTTTCTATTGCCTGAAAGAAAATATACACTGCCTGTAATTACCCACCCAACCTCCCGTCTCGAGTCACCATCATAGCTCGCATATCGTGAGGAAAAGTAGATGGCTGGCTAACGCCATAACACCATTTATGGAGGGCCTGCGCGTGCCTAACCGGCAACCGCGCATGCGCAGGTGGGTGACAGATCTGGGCGTATCTAGAGTTTTTATTCCTCCAGGGTTACACTCAGGAACTGAATGCAATTAAAATTACAGGTAGTATTTTATTTTTTTCAGGCAATAGAATCCAATTTTGACCTCCTTGTCAGGTAAAATGGGCTTTTTTTCAAGTAGCCTAATCAAAGTAATTAAGGCTGGAAATGGAATCATCAATTTCATTTGCGTACCCCCTTCCCCTCCAAAAAAAATACCCATAAAAACTAATCACCAAGTAGTTTATTTTTCTGTTGGTTCTTAGACTGGTTGTAGCATCAAAGTTACAATAATTTCGCTCCACTTTTGTGCATTGTTTAGAATTCCAATTGTACCCTTGTTGGTCTTTAACTGATTATTACACTGCTTTGAGCCCTACAACACAAGGGCTGAATGAACTATTGGTATAATTTTAGCCCTTTTTTTTAAAGCGGGTTTTAAAGGGTTTAAACGAGCGTTAACCACTCCTGGTCATCTGCCCGAAGCCCAAGGCCCTATGTCTGCAACAGCCAGATTCCCAGGCGGTCACCCACCCAAGTATCAATCCAGCCCAATGCTGCTTAACTTCGGGGATCTGACGAGAACCGGTGTTTCCAGCACTGCAAAGCCGCAGACCCCTTTAGCCCTTTAGTCATTTTTAGCCCTTTTTTCATATTAAAACAATACCAGTATTTTAACAATGCACGGTATTTGGTACTGGTGTACTGTTGCATTTTTGAACTGGTACACCAGAGTAGTTGAGTCATCTTTTAATTATTTATATAAAAACAAATTATGTCTTAAAAAATAAGAAAGTGCAATTTTTGAACTAATATCCTTTTTAACTCCTAAGGTTATCTCGGGACTGGAAGGGGAAAATACAAGTTAGTGTAAAAAGTTCACTAATCTGGACAGGGTAAAATTCCCTTTACACCTTCCCTTACCGCGCAGACCACTTTTTTTTGTTTGTAAAAGCTTGTCGCAGATCACCTTAAAATATTCTGCTTCCGGGTTTTTGACTGGAATGATTAGAAAAAAATGCGATGTAGCCGGTCTGAATAGCCTAAAAAAGTTAAGCACATGCTTATTTTTTGTGTGTGTGCTCTTAGCATTTAAAAACAAGATGCACGAACACTGCATTAGTAATTCGACGTGTCGTATGGTAGAATGAAAAAATATATGTAATTGATGTATGAAGTTGGAACGGCAGACATTCCAACAGGACACTACTAAAAAATTGAAATGCATGGTGTACTGAAGAATATCTACTATATTGCACATTACATTAAAAAAAATTGTCTCGTAACGTTTGATACTACGATACGGCAAATGAGCCAGAATCTTGTTTGCGACGATGCAATCACTGACCAGATAAGTTTTCATCGGACGCTGATATTGGTTTTCTTACAAAAAAACAAACTGAAAGCTTCGTTGTTTTACAGTTTCCCGTACCCGTTGTTCTTGTTCATCAGACTTTTACATTTTTTAAAACTTCGAACACCATGTTTCATAAATTCAGAAGGGAATTTGGTTGGCGGGGGTGGGGGGGGGGGGGGCAGTAGGAGGAGAAATATTGCGTTGAGGGTACGTGAGGTTGACTGCTTTAAATTTATTTACACTTTTTTAGGTGTATTAACAAAAGTTAAAATATTCACACGGAAATTGTGACAAAGTCCACATTGACTGTAACACTGCAATTTCATGTGGCCAATTTTTGTTAGGCTGCTCAATACAAAGTACTTGTTTACTAGCGGTTTATAATTATCGTTATCGTTATTAGTTGTAATTTTAAATCTGTGGTTAAAAAACTAATGTCGAACCAATAAAACTTACGTGAGTCTTCCTGTTAAGGATTTTTAAAAAATCTGAAAGTTAGAGGCCATTAGGAATATCCCGCCCTTCCCTCCCTCTGGCCAATCCGCCACTGTGAAAACAGGACATCATTCGTTTTGCTCACTCGTTCAATAGGAAACAACACCACAAATATGCGTAATAAAATACTGCAATATATCGCACCCGAAAAGCAGCGAGGATGGCGCAGTAATTAACAGCAAAAGTCTTATACGAGCATCGCATTCATTGTACCATCCAGATTCAATCATAGAAATTCGGTGCACCATCCAGATCACCGCAAACGTAAGTGATGACTCACTTTGTGTTGTTCTGCACCATAGGAGGGGAGCCATCTGGACGTACACGATAGCGTCTAACCGACCGCAATGTTGAAGAGCTGACTTGCCGAAATGCGCAGTTACACGCCGCAATTTTTCGTATGATGAGCGTTGAGCGCACACCTTTACGCTGAGGAAGCGTTGACGTCAGCCACTGATCGTGTACTATTTGACGACTGTTTTTCGCTCAGAGACCTTTTAGAGGTTAGCGAACTAAAACCGCCCTAACTAAATTAACTACAGCATAATACCTTGTGTACTGGCGCACTGCAAGTCACCAACCCGCATACTTGAATTTCGTCGGATCAGAATTGAACAACTGAGATGTCGCTGACGTAAATCGGGTACCCCCGTTTTTTGGCCACAACCGCATCAATTCAACGTGTGACACGTCGAATTAAAAACAAAGACTCATAAATAACCCTTGAAGAGTATTGTCAAATTAGCTTTACAAGTTTCATCTAAAGAATGCGAACTAAGAAAAAGAATGCTGAAGAATCGCTCCTGTTGTGGAAAAGTAAGGAATTTTACTTGCCACCTTTCAACTCTTGAGATTTTGGTCTTTAGAACTCTAGCTAGCTTGCTAACCATTTTCTTAGCAAAATTTCAGAAATTGTAATATTTTAGCTATTTTGAAACTGACAGCTTAAACCACAATTGTTGCTTGATGTCCACATGGACAATAAAAACTTATTACAGTTATAGTAAAAGTAAAAAAGGGGGACAAAATTCTTGGAAACTGATTTTAATTCTGTAGCTAAGCTTTGTTCTAGTTGATAGCTATATCTTGAACCAAACTAACAAATATTTTTGCTTTCAGGCAGAGAAAGTCAAGCAGCTCTTGTATCAAACCAAGTTTGGCAGCTACAAAATGGATGATCCCTTGGCTGCCCTTCAAAGGGATGCATTTGCAGCTTGCAGCCCCGCATTTGACGAAGTGTCTGTCCGCATTGCGTATAGCAACCAATTATTGGCACTTGAGGGACTAATGGAGGCGCAGCGTCTTGCGCACCAACGCACCAAAGAGCAGCTTACAGATGCCGAGCAGCGGCAGGTTCAAGCCATGCACGAATTGGATGAAGAACGACGCAAACATGCACAAGACACAGCACAGGGGGACGATGTCACCTACCTTTTGGAGAAGGAACGTGAACGCTTACGTCAAGAAGTTGAATTAGAAAGGCAGCAAAACAAAAAAATGGAAAAAGAAGTGCGGCGGGTTGTAGCTGCACTCGAACAAGAACGAGCTCGCCACAAGCAAGTGGTATTACTGCTGCTTGCGGAACGCAAGCGTGTTATTGCACGTTTGCTTGAAGAACGCCATCGCTGTGAGGAACTGCAGTCTGTACTGCAAGCTGAAAAGGGACGGCTTGCAGATGTGGTTGAAGGACTTGAGGAAGAGAGCCAAAAATCGCTACAGATGGAGGCTGAATTAGAGCAGCAAAGTGCCCAGTTTGCGGCCGAACGTGCACAGTGGCGTCAAGCAGCTGCAGCTGAAGCAGATCGCGCCCTCCAGCTGCAGCAGGAAAAAGATCGCCTAGCCCAAGAGCTGCTGATCTTGAGGAACCAGTTGGCCGTTCCTCATCCCGATGACTCCACAGGTAAGAACTCTTTGATATGGGTCTTTCTTCTGGTGGGCTGTTAAACGCTGACTGGTGGCGGCCTTCTTTCTTGTGTCTAGATACTTCGCGGTTCATTGTTCCTCCGCGCTCTTCAGGCTCGACCAGCCCCAAGCCAGGCCTTCCTCCTCCTCCTCCAGCCAAACCAAGCTCTCTTCACCCACCTGTCAAGCCGCCTACTAACCTGACAGGTATTCTTCTTTTCACAGTGTAATATCTGTACTGTACGGCAAGGGAAAGATTTATTGTCCCAAATGATTCCGTCTGCTCGTTGTTGTGGCTTCATAATCCCAGCTGAAAACAAGCAGAAAACCATAACAACTACCTCGGTGCGTTATTGTCCATTTGTGAATTTTTTAACGCTGTTGTCCACATTTCACCAAACTAGAATAGTACAGCTTTCTTAAAACACTTTTTAACAGTTCCCATTTTTATGCCTAAAGTTAACTCATCCAAGGATCTAGTTTGTATTCTCTCTTATCCCGTTATTATTCTAGACCTATCTATCTAACCTTGTATGCAGTGCTGGAAAATTTTCACGTTATGAATTGTATTTTTTTCATTAGTAATTAAGAATTCTTCAAGGAATAAGATAAGACTCGGAGAAATTGGTTTTGTTTAGTAAATGAAAAATGTGGCGTTTCTTAATTAGCGTCTTAGCTTGGCGATGGAGTCTTGATTTTTGTTTTTCTTCTTTACTGTTGCGATTTTACACCCCTTCCCAATTTCCTGACTTCTTGTCCTATTTTCAAATGTGCTGATTGTTGAATGTATTCATACCCACAATAACAAATTATTTGCTATTTAATTTTAACTTTATTTGATAAAAGCTTCTGAAATAAAAAATAAACAAGTATGGATATAGGCACTACCCAGAACAAGACAGTTTGTGGATATTTCATATTTCTTACATGCTAGGCCTGTAACACAGTTGCACGTTTTATTCTTTTACTTCGGTATGTGTCCAGTGTTTTGGTGACATGGGGACGTTCCAGTATTATGTCATCAGGAGGGGGGGGGGGGAAGGTTCACTCGCTGGTGACGATTGATGACGTAAGTACCGTTATCCCGGTAAAAGGGTGGAAAACTGCATATAATAAATACTTAGAAAAACAGGGAAATGCAAGGAAAACACCCCCTCTGGGGAGGGTCAAGTTAGAAATGATGTAATACTGGAGGTGGGTTGAAAATGGCCATTTTTTTTGATGACGTAATGCTGAACGACCCCCAGTATGCCAGTGAATATATTATGACCAGGGCTGAATTTGTTGGTGCGTGATATTCCTCCCTTCTGCCCTGCCCTTAAAAAAAGTTCTGATTTGGTAAAATGAGGCTCATTCGTACGAAATTATATTTAGTTGGAAATTACAAGGCTTTACAATGCCCCCTTCCCTCCCCCCCCCCCCCTCCACCTAAGAAAAAATACTTGTCTTCGATATGACCGTGCTAGCACCACACATTGCCAATAATTCTTATAATGGCATATTGTTTCGATTGGCCTCCGGACCTATCACCAAAACTTTCTACTGCTGTTGGAAATAATTATTGCAACCACGTGTTTCTAGTTGCCATTCGGAAATATACATTACCTGTGAATTTTTGCTTTCCTTCCCCAAACGATGCTTTCTTCTCTGGAGGTTTAAAGTAGTCTGTAGCCGGCCACTCTGTAAAAGCATTCAGGCAAAGTGGCGTGCCATCTTTTTTCCTCCAGCATGCACCGTGTACGGTTACTCTTCGCTTGCTTCGCCTGAGCTTTCGCCCTCTCGCCTTCAGCTCAAGACCTCCTCGCTCAAAGATCGTCTTCGCCATGGCAAGATCCAGGACTTCAGGAATCCTTTCAAGCATAACTTCTCCTTCGCCAGCTTGCCCTCCGCTTGTCGGTCCTGACATGACTGTCATACTGCCGCCGTAACCCTCACCACCATCGTCATCGGTCTCTTCACCTACAGCGTCGTCTTCACCTCTCTTCATCCACATCATCTAAACCGGTTCTGCTGCGTCATCCGACAATCATCTTCGCCATGGCAAGTTCATGAACCACTGGGAAGGATTCTTCTTCCAATACCCCTTTGTCCTCTCCAACGAGCACTTCCCCATCTGATCTGAACATCACGTCCTACGCTTCGCTTCACCCACTTTGGCTGGTCAAACCATCAACTGCCAAAGACTGTCTTCGCTCATGACTTGATCCCAGATCTCTCTGAAGGATCTCTCCTTTGCCAGCATGGATTCCGCCTGTCGACCCTGTATTTGCTGTCAGCCTACTGCTGTTCTCCACCATTTGATGGTTCATCTGCCCGTCAACAACTTTATAACCTTCCCGCAGCCAAGTCGAACATGGCAATTTGTCACTGTCCCTTCGCCGCTCACAGCTATGCCTCAGCTCCCGTCGTTGATAAGCTAATACTGTTTGCATGCCATGCTTCCGGCCAATCGACCAACTGCCTGCTGCTACATGCGTACCCTTTGCCACCACCTGCATCATCAACAACGCAAATCACAGATTAGGCTTATTCTGTTGTTGCGCTTGTATTTCTCGACCATCTTCTTCATGGACAAATTCAAGCCTTTTGGAAACCAACGAATTGAATCTTCTGCTTCATTCATTGACGGACCAGCCTGTCCTTTGTCCTTCATGCCTGCTGTCCCTCTCTAACGGTGCCTGCAGCTTCCTGTGGATGTCAAGAATCAGAATTTCTTCTACACCACACAAAGCGACACTGCTTTCCAGATTAGGCTTAATCTGTTGTGTGCTTCCTCAATCTGCCCCATTCAAGTACATGTCTGCCAGTCTTCACCCATCACTACCTGCTGTCCCTCACAAACTGCGTTTGCAGCTTCTCGTTCATGTCATCTCACTAAAACCAATACCGTCGCTCTGATTAGGCTTAATATATTGTTGGGTTCGTTTTCTCCACTAGTTCTGCTTTACTCAAAGAAATGAAGCTTATCACGTCTGTTCTTGCACACTATTCACGACCTTCCATCACGTTACCGCTGCTCAAGACCAACACCCCATGTTCGTAGCTCTTCAAGCCTGTCGTCCTTCGCTGTCTGCCGTCCACTACGGCTCCGGACAGTTGTCTCGGCCAAACCACCGTAGATCCTCGGACTACCGTTCAAGCTCCTCATACACAGTCCTTTACTGCCTGCAATTTGAAACTCTTCCAGACGAACGTCCTTCGCCGACCAGATTTTGCATCTCTTACGGACTATCGGCTTTTTTCCACCTACTACCTCCAGCTCTCCAAGTCTGCCACACTTCGCCAAGCAATCTGCCGATGGGAACTCTTCAAATTGCCATCCTTCGCCGCCTATTTTGCAGCTTCCTAACAAACACTCTTTGTCAACGGTTGCTGCATCCATCGAGACTTTTCCTTCCAAGCCCGCCATTCAAAGCCCTTTGGGACCAGTCCTTTGCCTTCTGACGTCCTTGGCTTCCTGGTCTGTCATCTCTCACCACCCATCACTTGCACTGTCGTTTCACCAACAATACCGACTTTGCTGAATTCAAGGTGGGTGACCACACCGAAGGAAGCCTATTCAAATTTGACTCTCTGTCACCTGGTGGCCTTCCACTCATCAACCCTGCAATGTCATCTTTGCCGTTTTTCAAGTCAGCAACCCCAGGGATCTATCCTTATGCAACATCATGTAGATCCACGCCGGCAATTTCCTACTGGCTCGATGACACCATCGTTTGCCGTTTGACGCTGTCAACTCCAATTTTTGGCCTGATGACGCCGCAACACTCCACGGTGTCAATCTCACGACTCATTAACGTCTTCACTGTTAACTATAGGATGTGCCGATGTACCGAGACCGATTACTGTCAAAACGGAATGCCGATATCTGCCTATATAACACTAAATAATGATTATTTTGCAAAAAATGAAAGCATAACAGTTTATGCTGCCGATGTACTACAAGAAAAAAACTTATATTTAACATAGCGTCATACAAATTTTATTAAAGAAAATAAAAAAATTTGTAATACAAAGCTTTTCCCCTGCAGCTATTTTCTCCAGACCTTACCCCACAAAAAAGGTGCACCCTGCCAAACATCTTCTGCACAATTGTAAAGATGTAAAAATCTAAATATGTGAAAATGTTGATAATAATTAATGAACAGACGGGCACTTTATGATATATTAGTCCGAAAATAACAGTAAGTAGCAGTTTTTCTTATCTATTTGCAGGCGACGGTTGTTTAAAACTATTTTCCGAGACTTTGTGCCCAACTTGATTCACACTCATCTTCACCAAGTTAAGATATTAGATCTTTTAAAACTCGATC
>JAHWFP010211656.1:0-14661 GCA_023313725.1 Lithobius niger | reverse complement strand
GACGTAGTTGGAGACGGAGAACGGACTGAAACTTAGTGCCCAAGGAAGACATGTGAAGCAGTTATACCACCAAACTTGCTAAAGCTGTTGAAAATTCGCAAGATATTGTGGGATCGAGTTTTAAAAGATCTAATATCTTAACTTGGTGAAGATGAGTGTGAATCAAGTTAGACATAAAGTCTCGGAAAATATTGTAATTTTTCACCGTAAAGAACTCCATCAAAACTGTAAGAACTCTATCAGTTGTTTAAAACTGAAAGTTAAATGGTTTTTAATACATAACTGCAAAACGGGTGGAACTAGTGGCTTGTGGTTTGCACCATTGGAAAGCTGGCGGAAAAAGGTTTAAATGGTGTATTTGAACGTCAAAATTGGTCAATATTTTGTCCGTTTCCGTATACATTAAAAAAAGTGTGGCGTGTATTTGATCCAATGGTTGTATCGGCACATCGGAGATAGACATCGGCGGTACCGATACATCAGAATTGCCTCCGATAACTGGTGCATCCCTACTGTTAACACGTCACGCTTCGAAGGCGGTATTGGGTCAGAACAATAGCGGAAATCACACCGAGGGATTCCAGCTCACATGACTTCTACTTTTCAAGCTCGCCCCGACTGTCTAACCCTGTCCTGCAATGACATCTTCGCCATTCGAGCATTGACCATCCAAGTCCTCCTCCACTGATGACAGAATCCGGAACATGGTCAAGAAACTCTTCGTTTAGCTGACCCCCATCAGCAAATTCACCGCCCAGGCTCCTGTCTTCTTCGCAAGAATCTGTATGATCTCCACCATTTACAAACTTTACAGAAGTTTTTTTGCTTTTTATCGGTCAATCCATGTTTTTAATTCATCGGATCTTCGACCTTGCATTTCCAATTCTCCACTGTTCCACCCCGAATTCACAAGACTCCAAAATTCTCTCCACTTCACCCACAAGCCACCGAAGACTCATCAGCCAACATGACCTCTCATCTCCTCGGAAATTTCTGCATATCCTCCTTGACCAAATCCTTCGAAATTGAACGCCCTTCCCCGACTGGGTCCATTCCTTTTGCTCTTGACTCTCTACTAAAGGCACCCGTTGAGCCAATTCAACACTGTGACCTGAACTTCTTGACCAAGAAAACTGCATTCCTCATGGCACTCACCACCAGTCTTCATTGCAGCGAAGTACAGGCCCTCTCCATAGACCCCGCAGACTACATCTTTCATGGGAATCTCACCACAGTCCACCTGAAACCATGAACCACCTTCCGAACCCAAAACCCAAAGACCATGTGAACCTTCACATCCTAAATTATTCCCAATGCTCAAAAGCACCATGAGCTACAAACCGGAAAGACTCCTCTGGCCCGCCCGTACTTTACATTTCTACTTAAATGTAGAATTCGAGGACAGAAAACCTCGAATGCCGCAAAGGCCGAAACTAACTCTTTCCCCCTTCAAAATCTTCTTTGGCAGTACATCAACATAAATGACAGGATCTTGGATAAAAAGTGTCATTACCAGGCCTTTCGCACATGAACTAATGATCTCCACAGCAACACACAGTACCTTAAATCCTGAAAGCAGAACTCCTGAAAAGCCTATCCATCTTCACGAGCCTCAACTTCAGGGAAATGATGAAGCAAGAAAATGGACTATGTCGTGTGGGACCCATAATCGCAGCCAGACATGTCATCCAACCCGCTTAAGCACTGAAAACAGAAATTCGAGCAGCAAATGCCCTGAAGCAGAAGATGGAACAATCAACCCTTTCAGGACCACCACTTTTTACGAAGAGATCTGTATCTTTCAATAAAGTGCGAAGTTGGAAACCTTTTGGAGGTGCCAGCTCGTAAACCTAGGGAACTCGGTGGAGTCTGCCTCCATAAAATGATGAGGTCTACTGTGAATGCAAAAATTCACAGGTAATGTAACTTTCTGAACGGCAACTAGAAACAGTATTTTGCCTGACAGCCAGCCAGCCGTCCCCCCCCCCCCCCAAATGGCCGGCTGAAAACTGTTTCTACTGCCCGGAAACGTACATTTTTCCTATGCCCTCCCTACCTTCCCTCTTATGTCACCACCTGACCAAACTAAAGGGGAAAAAGATGGCAGCCCGCTTCACCTGAATGATTTTATGGAGAGGTCACGCATGCACAAGCGCAGACCGGGATACGCATCTGGCCGGCTTCAGAAAACTTTAAACCTCCAGAGAAGAAAGCATTCTTTCGAAAAGAATGCAAAAATTCACAGGTAATGTATGTTCCTTCCAGCAATAGAAACAATTTTCAGGCGGCCGTTCGGGGGGCCAGGCAAAATACTGTTTTTTAAAGTAAAGCTACCAGATGTTATTGGTGTTTATTGAAGTACTTTTCAATAGAATTTACTAATTTGGCAGTCCCAGCAGTGGAATGGTCTTGTCGGATGATGAAATAAAAATGGTGTATCAGCACGTCAAAATCTGTTTAAAAAAAATTAAAAAAGGCGGAAATTTGTCTGTGACGGCCTTCCACTGACCACAGGAAGTTCGTTGCGTTGATTCTGCTATGGTACCTTGGCACTGGCTACACGAATAGGATAGTAACTTTTTTTTTTGTATATCACCCTTAAAATATTCACTCATCAATCTTATGAACAAGTAGAGTTGGGGCATTGTACTGACTCAAGAGTTACCAATGAATAAGTGCGACTAAGGATGACTAATAATTAGAAAAAAGAATGTGGGCTGGCAACACTCTGTACCAGACAGTTAGTGCCTGGAGACATTAAACTCAATGGCCAATTGAAAAGAAATAGCATTTGTCGGAATTAAGATGTGTCGGCTGTGAGACATGTCAGTACATCATTGGCACAAAAGATGTTCTTAGGTACGTAAACAACTCTGTTCCTTTTTAATCACCAAATTCAAGATCAAAGCTATTCACCATAATCACTTGACCCATTTGCCATGCAACATTGTCATGTCATGAATTTTCAAAGAACACATGAAAGTTCGTCGTGTAGCCCGTATTTGGTAACGGAGAGCAAGATACCCAAATGTGGGATGAATTCACCCCCCCCCCCCCCAAAAAAAAAATTGAACGTACCTGAAAGCTGATGCTATGTACGTACACAACCGATGTTTAGGTGAATTTTGCCACGTGCTGTTGCTGGCTGTCTCTGCAGCAGAAAAAATAAAAATTGCCTTTAAAGCTTGTTAATTACTTTTTTTTTGTTTTTACTGATGCCTCTGGTTAGAGTTAAGCCTAGTGAAATCTTCGAGAATTGTGCGTTTCTCTCACTGAGATTAATTCCATCCATGCAGCATATGCAGCTACTGTTAACATCGCCAGATTACCTTTCAGTTTCAACTTTCAAGTGAGAAGGTACTTCAGGGGAAAAAACACAAGTGGAAAGAGGGAAACTCTGACAAATGCTGCTGCTGTGTCCTGCTGAGCTTTGGTGGCCCTGCTGTCCCAAATCTGCATGTAGGCGGCAGTATAATTTTTAAAGGATTGTTGCTGAAACCGTATTTGTTTCGCTCTTGTTCGTAACTTTTTTTAGGTTAGCCTATGTATGGGTGACTAGCTTGCTTTGGGTAACATGCACCTTGCAGGCCATGGATAGTATTCAAGCTCGAATTTATTTGGTGTGCTTTTACCAATGCATTATTTTATAATGCCTGTATACATATTCCTTAAGTGATTTTTATTTTGTTGTGTGCTGTTATTAGTTTGACTGCATTCCACACATTTGGGGATACCTTTCTACTTTGTAGGCTATTGTAAGAAGTCTTTACTTTTATCACTTGGACTACACATTGTTTTATAGATACCCCGTAAAACAATATGTGCGACGATACGTCGTGGACAGTTGAAGGCTGCTGTGGACAAATTTTGGCCAAATTTCTGCCATTTTGTCAATTTTTGACTGATTTTGACATTGCAACTTAATCGTCTCGGCGAGACCTTTCCGTTGATGGAGTAGCTAGATCAATAGGGTAAAGCACTGAAAAGTTATACAGTAAAATTCAATAAACATGTGGATAACCATATATGATAAAAACAGATTAGCTGCAGACAATTTTTCTTCCGTCAATTGGTGCCGCAGAAAGTTCTGTTTGTGGGGTAAATACCATGTTAGTAAGAGAGGCTATTCCAGCAATGCTAAGCTCATTTTTTGCTGGTGTACTTTCTGTTCCAGATTTGATTATTTACTTTCTAACATCATTCTACTGTAGCTGTATCACAACATAAATCAAAATGAAATTGCTGTCATCTTATTGGATTTCATTTAAGCTTGTTAGTAGGTTCAAATGCCGAAAACTAATAGCATCACTCCCAATGAGAATCTCTTAAGCAACTTTGATACGTGCTAGAAAGAATTAATTGTTAAGACTTAATGGTACAGTTAAGAAAAAATAAGCCTTCGAAGGAATCATCAGATGCGTTGATATGAGAGAAATGAACAGGATTGGTAGAGCTCTAATAATATTTTTGGAGTTAATGTGGGCCTTTAATGAGACGACGTAATATATATAATTTTTAATGTACATTTTAACGAAGAGAAATAAAAAAAAAAATTGTTGTTCCTGAAGCAGAATGTATTCAGCCAAGCGAACAAAAACCTGGTGGGGGGGGGGGGGGGGCGAAGATTTTGCAATGTGCGAAATTTTAAGTTATTTTAGGTTTCGTAAACATGTTTCTTGGGCTAACTTGTTCTTTTCGGACCTTTTTTTGTGTGCTAAATAACTTGAAAGTGAGCAAGCCTGCCATCTTACGAATAGCGTCGCTCAAGGAGAAGTCATTGCTGAAACATGGTATTTGAACTATTGGGTTGGGGTTGTTAGGGGCTAGCCATTAGACGATATAGCATCGCTCTTTACCATTATTTTGTCTTATTAAGAATATATTGTGGATCATATCGATTATTTTTTTGTCGAATTACGAAGTGGATAAAAGAAAATTATAATTTGATACATTTGCTTAACGAAATACTGACATTTTCAGTTTTCTTGATTGAACGAGTATTTTTGGAATTACCGTAGGTTCACATTTATCTTCTCGTGAACTAATAATATTAAAGGTTTCAAAATTCATTATCATGTGAGTGAAGATTCTTCTTAAATCGCAACTTTGTTAATAAAACTGTAGCCTAGCCACTCAAAATTGGGCAGGTTACAGTACAGATCAAGTGACAATTTGATTTCTGAACGAAATCAAAAGTGCCTGCCTAGTACCCTCCCCTGTTTTTTTTTTTTTTGCTGGGTACAGCTAAGCAGCACATTTTTTGTCGCGGGTTAGTGGCTATCTGCCTTAATGTAAAAATGAGCCAAGCATTTTTCCTGCTACTGATCTTTTAGTTTCGCTTGATTTAACCTAGCTAAATTCCTAAGTAATTACTCCATCATTGAATTGAAAAAACGGTTGTTCAAATTGGTGAATTGTTTGAGCTTTAATGATGACACTATCAATTCACAAAACTCAAGCTTGATGATCGTTTGACAAAAGAACAGTAATGCTCGGCTCGGTGTACTGGTCGTATTTTGACTGACTTGGTATCTGTTTGGTGGAAAATCTCCACTAATCCAACCTTCAGGGGCTGAAGTGTTTTTTTTTACCGTAACATCAAACTTCTGCAGGAAGTCATGCAGTTGCTCTTGCCGTAGGCTTGTAGGCCTATCTGCCAAAAGAATTTATTTTTAGGCTCATAAACAATTATTGACATTAATATTTTTCCTGCCTTAGGCCTAATGCAATATTTTTATTAGAAGCAAAACCTAATGGTGTAACTGTAAGGCTAGTTCAAGGATTGGATTGGTTTGTTTTGTTTTCAAGGGGAATGGTTTACTATTAACATTCAACGAGAAGAGATATTAAGTAAATATTGGGTGTACCCTTCTCCATCCCCCCCCCCCCCTTTTTTTTTTAAAGATTGGCTTTAACTATGTAAGCTATACAATTTCACAACTGGATTGCTAATGAAAAATGTTTGAAGCAGCTGAAATTTCAAAAATCTTTTCAGTTTTTACCAAAGTGTTTGTGTAATGACTTAAGACAGGGTAGTGTAAAGGTAAAAATTGTATCTAACAAGTAAACGGGGATAGCTCTGAGAACGACTTTGGATGCATTTTGCAGTGTGTATAAAATGTCGATTCCAGTTGTAACTAAAAATGCAGCTGAATGGTATGATGGTGCAAACACACGTTTCTGCACTTAAAGTACTTATGCAAAATTTGTTCAGATACAGCTCTGTGTATGGTAGTTCTCATTAGTCCAAGTGCATTATTAGAACTTCAGTGAAATGCAACGATGAGTTCTTGCTTCCTTGCAGGAATTTCTCTTTTCCCAGGAACAGGCATTCAAGTATACTGGTCAGGTCAGCCTGTGCTTGCATGCTGATGATCTCATCCTACAGTTCCCTAACTCTTTTCCTGGGTGATAACTAATGCATTCCCATATGTGCATGCGTTCTTGTTTGACAGTTTTGTTTCATTGCACAGGTGTAACGAGCGGCGGTCCAGCAACACCTCCCAAGACAAAGATGCTCAAGGCTACATCTCCAGGCCCACTGGTTCAAATTAATGACACCCGTCGATCATCCACTAGTTTGTCACCGGTGCCTCCAGATAGTGCAGTTTCTACTCCTCCAGTGGTTAGCACCATCACCAAGTCGGTGCAAGCAGTGACTGCCGCTTCGCCTGCTCCTCCTGTCAGCTCGAGGCCTGTGCAGGGGCCAGTGCGTAGTATTGCTTATGCCCCTACCCCTAGCGAAGGAACGCTAATATCTCCCGAGCGAGCACGAGTTTCACAGACTGGTCCGATGGGTGCACGGGTCAGTGTGACTGCTAGCCCAGGATCCAAAGTGCTTGCTAGCAGCCATGGAGGAAAACTCACCTTCCACGTGAGCACAGGGGCTCCTCCGCCCCCACCCCCACAGCCCCCCAAGAAACCTCCCTTGGGAGTAGGACGGGGAGTGCCTCCCCCCGTTCCTCCCAACAAGCCTGTACTCCAACCGCAGGCTTTTCAAAAAAAGGAGGTAGTCCTTGCACGTACCCTTCTTCCTGGATCTGAAGAAAAGGCACTTCCTAAAGCAGTCAAACTGGGAATCACCATTGGCAAAGACCGCATCACAGTGAGTGGGCCCGCGACATCGGACCCACTTCCTGGCGCTTTAGGGGATGCCACACCCGATGGCCCCCAACAGGTGGGTGGCAGCCCCCCTTTATCCCCCAACCTCTTTCCTTCCTCTGCCTCCCCTCCCAGCATGGATCTGCTTGGCCAGGAGTTGGCTGACTTCCAACAGCTGCTCGTTTCTATGGTCGCTGGTAAGGGCATAGAAATCCTTTCAGCAGAGCCAGTCGTACCTGCAGCCAATTCCACCTCCTAAAGAAGAACTCTCCTTTGCTTGTGCACAGTAGGCTGTCACGAACCACCTAGAATGAGTCTTGTGTGCTTTAGTGCTGCTCGGCGCCCTTGGGGCGCCCCTCTTCTGCACGCACTTTTGGACAAATTATGTGGATTAAAGCTGCTTTGTACTGCTCGTAGAGTCTTTTTATTTTCACGTCTCATTTCATAGGCATGGACTGTATGTGTGTCTACTGTAAGTTTTGCTTGTGTTGTACAGAGTAAGAGATTTTTTTCCTTATTTTTTTTTTTTTTTTTTATTTTATGTGGATTGCTGCTACTGCATTTGTACTTTTCTTCTTTCAATAAATTATTACTATTTATTATTATTTGTTGCCAGTTTAGTGGTGTTGGTTCCCCCTCCCTTTTCCCTACCCTCTACCTTGACAACATTTGGTTTTCCAGGTGGTGCGATTGGCCTAGCTCGGCCTCATTCCCCTTCCCATATCCCCATTACCTGAACGACCAGCACAGCAGCCGATTGAAGCAATCTCAGGTATTTGGAACGGATCATTGGTGGAAGACGAAGTTTGCAGACGCTTGTGTCTCCTTTCTAACAACCGCCCTGCAAGCAGAACATTACTGTGCGACAATGTTTTGTCGTAAGAAAAGAGAGGTAGGCGCCAGAAAAACATGCAGCTTTGTAGGGTGGACCGTAACTTGGTGGAAAAAACGCTTATTCAAGTTTTAATTCGGTGTTAAAAAAAAGATTTACTTGGTTAAAGGAACACATGCACAACAGAGAAAGTTGTACACTAAAAATTGCCACGATTCATCTTAATGGAGGATTTCATGCCGGGGTTTTGGAAAACCAGGCTCGAGTGGATTTATAAGGTGTTTTTTTTTTAAGTTTTTCGGTAACGCTTCAGATTAGAATTTTTCATTAGCCTACACTGGCCAATCAAGTGATTACATTTCCTCACCACTTTTCTATTTTTAGTTACTAAACAGGACATTCCTTAGTCTTTATTTATATGCCAATTAGTTTTTCTCAGTTTTAAACTAGAGTACCAACAGCTCTAGTTAAAACAAACTTCTTCCTTCGGTAATTTTGTAATAGGTAGGTCCATACATGTTAAATTTACTAAGTGTCTGGTATCCAGAACATAAAATAGTCTGTTCAGATTTGTCAGATGAAAAGTCTGATTTTAAGTGTAAGTATATACAGGGGAACATAGGGCCAAAAATCCTGTATATCGTCCCCCCCATGGGTGGGCCTTCTAAATGAAATTTGTTTTGAAAAAAAAATCCCTCTCTGAAGGTGGGTCTCTGCAAGAAATATTTTTTTGGGGAAAATATTCCAGTGCTCTCCCCATGGTCCCCAGGCTTTATTTACAACAGCAGCAGGGTTACAAGTTATTTTCGTTACACCTTTTCGTTCCTTTATTTTGATTACAACAGCTGCAGGGTTACAAGCAGATTATTTTCGCTTTTTAACGTATCTATTTCTGCAGATTGTTTCTCGTGGACTTCGCAGCCAGGGTGAGCAACCGTTTGTTCTTCAAGACCGTATTTCCAATACACTGGGTGGGGGAGCCACTGATGAACCTACCGGACACAGTCTTCTCATTTTTTACAGTAGATTGGCCGATTGGTGTAGGTGCATTGAAATGTCTGCTGATTTAAAGCTGAATTTCCGAAACTAGGGACACGCCATTAATAATTCCAATGATTTTATTCTTGCCCTTTCCAGAAGTTGCCCCAAATTGAACAGGCCATAATGTTGCAGCAAAAGCAAGAAAAATAAGCACAAATTAGATGTCGGCTAACTGAGGTTACCGTGTAATATTTAAAAAAAAACACGTTTTAAATGTTTATTTACTTGGAATGCATCCAAAAATCCATAACAATATGGAGGCACGTCATGTTTTAGGACAAGAGAACCAATATGTCTTCTCATGCCAACTTATTAATGATTCGCCTACACTATTCAACTTTGCAAGTCAAGGCATTTTCTGGCACTGGTTGCAGTAACTGATGATCACTGCTAAAGGTGCTCAAATGCGGTGGTTGTATTTTCTTCAGGAAGTCTAATTTTAAAAGGTTCTTTTAGGATTGGTCCTTCACAATACTTTGTGGGTTGGCACTAACAAGTAATGCTTGGAGGTTTGGTACTATCTTGTCTTCGATCTTGCATCAGTAGGGCGGAAGCAGCTTTCATATCGTTAATGTTGTACAAGTATACACACTTCTTTATAGAATGCAAGGTGTGGCGACACAGAATGGAACTCTGTAACTTTCACATGAATTTCCTTGCAATAATGTGCACTTCACTATACTAAAAAAAGTTCACCACATTCTACATGATTTCCCTGTGATCATGTTCGACTGTGTAGAAGTTTGAAAGCGCCAACATTTCTTCGTAGTGAACCAACACTTAGGATGCAACGCCAATGGCTATACAGTACTGCAAATCAGTTTGCAGATTAGGCCGCTGAAGAAAAACTGTAGGATCAGCTATTAAAATCCAGCATAGTTTAAAACGGATGTCTTCATTCCAGGATAACCTGCTGGGCCAGTCTTCTTAGCCTGTCTGCTGATAAAGGACATATCCTTTGTTATTTCCTTCAGAACAGTGGCTTTATGTATCTGTTTTCATTGATAGTAATGAAAAGAAAGGAATTGTGGACTGTCATCATGCTATCACACAAAGAAAGAAGATCTAGTTCTTGGTCGTCATCGTTCGCTTCTTGAACTACATCAAGAGAGCTGCTGGATATTGTCACTGTTGCACTGTCCGATCTCGCATCATGAAACATTGGGTCGTCTGTGTTTGGTTCCAAGCTTAGTTTTTCCGAAAATTCATTATCTTCGTCTTTTTCCTGTAGATACAACGGGGATGAACGAGTCATTTCAACGCCTACAATTTTACCTATGTTATTAGGAACAAGAAATTTGGCATGACTCGAAGAGTTTCCAGTAGGGTTTCTGGTGATGCATACCAAGAACATCTCATCAAAATTTACTGTGAACGGATCAGTCAGATTTCCCAGAATTTTAGGATGTGAAAGATGCTGTTGAGTAGTTACCTAGTACCTACCCAGTCCGAAATAATAATGTCATCAAGCCCATCCTTCACATTTAGGCATGACCTTTCATGCTTCTTCCACTTTAGATGATTCACTAGAACCTGCTGAATAGTAGTCACATGCACTAACCTATCTTCAAATTGAGTCGCATATGGTCGTGTATTATAGTTTTGACAACATGAAATCCACTCTCCACAAAGTCTGAGCCAAGCTGAAATGTGATCGAGATACCCCAGGTGCATGCTTTTGGCACTTCACTAGTTTTAAGAAGGTTTTCAGTTGAGGTGATATAATCTTGGTCCCTTTCGTGCTGTAGCGAGCATGCAGTAAATATGAAAGTTGGCATGCATGAAGTACGATGTCCTACAGATCAAGAGGGTTCTCCATAAGAACTTAAAGTAGCTTCAGATATCCGACCAAGGACTTGAAAGTCTTCACAACCATCCTTCACATGGAAATTTTTTAACAATGTTTTAGGTTTCTTTGAAGCATCACTGATTGTATTCAGTAGCTTTGTGGCAACTGGCACATTCTGCTTATCACATACATATACATCGAACAACTTAGCAGCGACATGCATTCTTCAAATGGAAGCACCTCTTCAAAGATTCTTTGTAACAAATCCTTGTTAAATCTGGTTACTAACCATCATAAAACGTATTTTTAAGTCATGTTTAAAGTCGAAGTTGAGAGTGGCATCAACTGGTCCAACAGTCTTCTTTAATGGTCCCTCACACACAAATGATTTGTTTTTTGTTCTAATCATCATTTGTAAAACCCGGCGTCTGGGTCCTTCACCATCTGTTCCAAAATTACTGAAATATGTGTTTCTACCCCGTATAATTCCTTTTTATTAGATTCATACTTGTGTCAAAGAACATTTTCTGAGAATTGATGATTCCTTCCCACACGATGGTAGCATAAGGTAGGGAAACTTTCCGTCTTGCCGTTGACATTAACGCTGCAAATGAAAAAGACGAGGTATTCCTTCGCTAGATGTAGTTGACCCTGCTCTAGTCGAGTGCGAAGTATTTCAGCGTTTTGTAGTACGTCATGAGGTTAAAATGAGATTCTGCATGTCTGCACACAGGCCAATCACGCAATTGCGTTTTGGATCAAATCTGAAACGATTTTTAATGATAATGCCGTCCATCTTGATACTTAACATCAAGTTGTTTGATCGTTCTTCAATTCTTTTCAGGGCACTTGTCATGGTACGAACGACACTATCCTACCTTTATATCATTTTGTCATGTAGTGAGAAGTAGTTGTGTAATATCAGACTCTTGATTAAATAGTCGTGTTGCAGAAAAACTTGGAAGTCTTTTGTGATAAACCATACGAAGTGATCAGCAACTTTCGTTGGTAATAACAGTCGCAAAAGTTTGACGTTATGATTGTAACGAATGCTCCTAGAGATCGGGAAAAAAGGATGTATTTGGGGTCGTGTTTGGAGTGGTCTGATTCCGGATTTTTGGAACCTGTTTGGAACTAAGCAGAACTAAGGACGACTAAGAAAAAAGCCCTGCTTTATGGTGGTCCGTTACTGGATCGTTGGAACTATGGGGGGAACAAACCCTGCATTTGGGGTGGTCCTGAGATTAATTAATGGGGTACAGAAAAAAAATCCAATGGGTGGTGGCTGGCATCTTTCGATTTTTGAAGTTGGGGATTTTAGGGAAACGATATACGGGATATTTGACCCTATATCCCCCTGAGTATATATACAAAACAAATATGGGATTTGCGGTGTCCTAGATACCAGGATGCGTTAGATTTTGCATGTATGAATAGGACTACGACCATGAAAAAAGTAGGGTATGTTTTAAGAAACAAGCAGTTTCTCTTGTGCTCAGAAATATTCCTGTTGGGAATGGAAGAGGTAGTTATTTGGTAGGGTAGGGCACAAAACAGTGGCGGTCCCAATTCTGTCGACTGCTGGTGCTTGGCGATTGAATGTTACAGCAAGTGAAAAGTGACAAGCTGTCCTTTTTGGAAACTATGGAGAATTTTTCTGGTTTTTATTGTATTTTTTGTACTTAACCCAGGATAATATGGGTTTTATTGTGGGCTATTTCAGGTGGGTTGGATCTGCCGGTTTTTTGGGTTGGGTTTTTTTTATTTGGCAAACCGTGTTTAGCATAGTAGGATCTAATAAAACAGATAAAAATATCACATTGGACTAAACATTTTGTTCTTTGTAGCTACACAATTCTGGTTGCAAGCTTTTTGTAACACTGTTTTTATTTTGTTTGGTCGTTTTTTTTTTTTTTCCATTGCTGAGCATTTACATTTGAAGAAATCCACTTAAGGGTTTCTTAAAAGCCAGTCTTATGAAATCTTGGGCTATTTTTATTGTACAGTTTTAGCAGCTTGCCGTTTCCTTTGCCTTCTTTTATTTGGCACTAATTTGTAAAAATTGATTTTTAAGGCTGTAGCGGTACCTACTTGACCGATTCGATACTGAACCTATTTAAAAAATTGTATCCACAATTTTTCATCAACGATGTAGTTTTCTGCAAAACTGCAATAATTATCAAACCAACAGTTAAAATTATAGTAGGAAGATACTCTGTGATTTCCTGAGCAAAACGCCACAAACCGCATGTCGTTATCTCAAATGGTTCCAGAGTTGTCGATATTTATACGAAAGTTGCCGATATAAGCACAGCAAAATTGGTTTGTTTAGTTCGAGAGCGAACGAATTCACTATTTAGCACAATATACATTTTAACGTACAGTCTAGAAAAAAGCAAAATATCAGTTTATTTCGTCGCAAATGTTAGTTCTGAAGAATTGTAGTATAGTTTCTTTCCTACTGTCTTCATCAGGCACAAGAGCAGTTATTTTCCTAGAATTGCTTCGCTCAGCAATCACGACACATTCAAATCTTACCGCGTGCATAGCGTCCTTCCCATCCTTTATTGCTGTCAAAAGACGCTGGAAAAAAGGCAGAGGTTAGCTAGGAAGAAGGACTTGAGCAGAGCGTGGTACGGACCCTTTACGGTCTCTCATAGGTGACCTTAACATGTGAAGCTAAATTCTCGTGCTGAAGTTGCCAAACAAAAACGTAAATCGTATGACAGCTTAGAAATAAAGTAGAGGGCGTGGATCTTCGGCCCATATCTCTCAACATAATTGCGGGCGTGCTGGTGTAACATCGATTAGCCTTAGGTAGAAAAGTAATTGGACCAGTGACGCAAGGGTGTGCTTAAATGGTCCAGATTTATTACAATTATCAGGAAAAGCCCTCTCGCTTGTTACGTGCCTCAATATTACGCATTATCACTCGTTCACTATGTACCAAGTCAGTTAAGAAGGATGGACATAGGTATCCCTGATGGAAAAAAATCAAAGGTCAAACAGCTTACTAGGCCTATAATAAGAACGGGTAAAAAGGAACATTCGCATGAAAGTTATCTGGATCCTCTCCCTTTCAAGGTAAATCATTACTCACGTTTAGCAGCATTAGGTCACCTTGAGGGAGGAAGAGAGTGAAACGTTCCCGCTGTGGACTTTTAAATCCTACGCACTCAAAAAATACAAAATGGACTCGGTGATTAAGACTTCCATCATTTTTCTTAGATCGTCCATTAAAGAGGGCTGTCGGGAGAAAAAGGTGAGAAGACAAGCGAGTGAAAAAGGGATATGTTGCAGCAAGAAATGGTGAACAGGGATACAATGGAGAGATTACAAGTGAGTATTAAGAACAGTGGAGGAACTCTCAGAGCAAACCATTGTTGCACAACTGTGTGTAACAAAGAGCAACAACAACGGTAGGGCAGGAACAAGAAATGGATGGTAAGAAGAATTTTCAGGTATTGTTGCAAGGTAATGGTTAAGGAACACTTGTTTTTACATAAATGTTGCCAAGACTAAAGTTTGCGAATTGGGAATTAAATTCGTTCTTATCTGACAAGCAATAACTAAGGAACTTTGCAGGAACCGCACAATCGCGCCATGAGTAATAACAAGGAGATAAAAGTTAAGTGTTTAGGTAACAATTCCCGCTTGAAAGAGAGAAGGAATTCCTTTTGCTGCCACCATCCCACACTTTTCATGCCCGACAATGGCCATCGGCTCCAGACATCTTAGATATTTGGCAATAACATAATTTGACCTGAGCACGGTTATGGCCCTCTCCCTGTATTGATTGGTGTACTTTGTTCGAACTTTGTTATTGACAAACATCTAAGATGCCTGGAGCAAATGGCCATTGTAGGGCATGAATTGAAAAGGATGGGAAAGTGCTGAT
>JAHWFP010211655.1:76080-103227 GCA_023313725.1 Lithobius niger | reverse complement strand
TATATATATATATAGATAGATAGATAGATGCTTAATTATATGACTCAGATGGTCCAGAATCAGCTGTAAAAGCTTCATGTGGGTTACTTTTAGGTTTTTCCTTCTTCCGTCAGACTACAAAGTTGGAGCAATTGTGATGCTGATGAGTTTTAATGTGTTTCTACTTTATCTAGCATTAAAAGGACGACGTACACCTTCTGACTATATTTGAGCATCCTGTGCAAAATAGCTTTTGCAATATTTGCATTGGTTAGTGTGAATGTTGCAAAGCCATTTCCGATGAGAGACAAAATAGGAAAATGAAAGCCTTTGCAACATTTGCACGCGTCTGGCGTAACGTTGAAGAACTGAGCCATGCAGGAAAGCCAACTGGGAGGAATGTACCTTTAAATAATGCTGCCAGATAATGCAATAATAAAGCAATAATAATAAAGCACTAATGCTGCCGTCACCTATCACGCTGCATCTTCATGACCTTTCCACATCAGCAAAAAGGAGCTACCGGGAATAGATTAAATGGGCTTAATTTCTTACGTTAACGTTCTTTCGACTGCAGTCTAGCTATGTTAATCTTGTAGAAGACTAGCCATCCTCTGTAAGTGATCATTTATTTACACAGTAAAAGCTTATATGGATGATGCAATCTTAAATGGACTTTCCTGCAGTTTACACAAACAAAAACGTCGTGGACAGCAGTTCACACACTTTAAACAAAGAAAAAAAATTGGAGCCAAATGGCAAATAAACTGACCTTCATTTTCAGTCATTAAATTTTTGCTTTGGAGAATCAAAAGCCATTCTTTAGGGTAAAATCATTAGGAAATAGGAAAATACACACACAAATGAATTAGGCTACAAATTTTGCGTGACAACTGTTCGAATGGATTTGTGGGCCAATTGTGTACATGTGGAACTGAATAGTTCCCTTTAAGGTTATTTACTGCACTTTCGATGGTAACAATACTGTTACCCTCGGTGGCAGTATTGTTACTGGCTGCAAGAATGCGGTTAACTTTCTTGAAATAACATTTTATTACGTTTCTTAGATGACTGGACTTATTATATTTATACTGGCAGTCGTACCCGGCTTCGCCCTGGGATTTGTTTGACCCGTGGTTGTTTCCCAATATTTGCTCGGTGCTGCCTGTGGTGGTTTTCATTGTTCCCCTTCCGGGGGTCGTTGCGGTTGCTTCATTTCTACTATGATTCTTTGGTTTATAATGTAGAGCAAATTGTTAGTCGAGGCAACAATGTGCCAATTTCAACTTCTTTTCAGGGCAACAACGTCCCAGTTTTAACTTGAAGCCAAAGAATTGTTCCCCTTCCAGGGGTCGTTGCGGTTGCTTCATATCTGCTATGAGAATGTAAGAAGTTGATGATACTGGTAGTTGTACCTGGCTTCACCCGGGTTTTGTTTTGCCCGTGATTGTTTTCCAGTTTTCGGTCGTTGTGGTCTGAACGTTTATTGCGACAGACAATTTTTCTACGTGTAATATTCCCCTTTTCCTGCCATCTCCCTCTCGTCATCCCTCGCCCTTTTCCTCCCCGTCCCTGGCTCGTTTCCTCTGCTTTCCCCTTTTCTCCCATCCTTTCCCTCCCCCTCCTATCCTCCAACCCGTCGCTCTCCTTCTCTTGCTTCCCTTTGCAATACGTAGTTGAATTATTTACTGCCCCTCCTCCTGCCCCTTGTCCTTTTCCTTCATTCTGCGAAAACTGATTCGGTCGCCATACCAAACAACCAAAAAAACGCACCTTTCAGGTTCAGTTAAATAATAATTTGCTTAATGGTAACAGACGCTCCCCCCCCCCCCCCTCACCTTCTCTTTAGTTATTATAGCATTAAAATGCTAAGAGTAGAGCTAACAGACCTCGTCCAGAGTGCCCCTCCCCCCTCCCAATCTATCGCTTTGACTTGAACGATGTGGGAAAAAAACCACGTCCTTCGTGCATGACGTCATTTAAGACTTTTCGCTGAGATGACCACGCAGAGCAAATTGTTAGTCGAGGCAACAATGTGCCAATTTCAACTTTTTGCTGGCCAAAAAACTAACACGCTCGTCCGTTTATGTTCGAAGTAGTGGGAGAAATGTAAAATGAATCGATGCGTTAGCCAGACATGTTGTATTTCAATCAAGCCTACACTACACACACTACGGGATTCCCTAGATGTAAAATAAAGGGGTTACAGAGAACATAGAACTGTCAGTGCTTAAGTAACAAAGTCTGTCAGAGTGCTGGGGCGTTTCTTAAAAGGCTTGCTGGGGACCTCATGGCGGGAGGACACTGTCGTTCTTTGCTTGGAGTCCTGGTAACATTTTCGGGTTTACCAATGCCTCAGTTCTTCAGCATTGTGCCAAATGTTTTCGGCTCGAACCTAGGTTTTAGGTGAAACCTGTTTCTGATCAGCTTTGCCGCATTCAAGCCCTTTACCAAATAGGACCTCGAATCTGGCCCAAACCTTTTGATGGTTCCTATTGACCACCGCTAGGCATCACAGTTTTTTCTTTGTACCACACTCAGAATCGGACTGGGCAGGAAAGGGCACGTGTGCCATTTATCAGAATGACTGGAGAGGGGCGCCATGCGTTTTGCAGGAGACTGGTGAAGTAATCGTGCCTCCAACCGTCTAGGGCTTTGGGGAAGTGCTCTAAGCTCCCCAAGCAGAAGCAAAGTCCAGGGTCAAGCTCAAGAAGCTTTGCTTATTTTCTTCTTCTGTCGTCATTTCTGGCTTCGGAGTGCATTCTTCAATACACATTTTATATTTCAAGTAATGCTATTTTTGTAAATTTTGGAGTGGGATTGGGGAGGGGGAACGAGTATAAAAATTGCGTTAAAAACGTAAGTAAAGGGAGAGAGAAGGGAATTTGTCCCTGAAAGGAAAGGTCATCAGCGGAGAGAGAGTCCAAAGCCATTCATTTTTTTTTTCACGGGAAGGAGAAAAAAGTAGACTACCAAAGGGTGCCAAAAGTATGGCAGCATATGGGCGCCTGTACCATTGGCACAATGGCACTATGGCCAGTCCGAGCCTGACCACACTTCTTGGTTACATTTTAATGGGGTAAGAGGCTTGGTGTGAGTGTTGGCGTACTGTACACCTTTTTTTTGGCCAAATTGTTTTATCACTCATTTCGTGCGTTTGCCAATACTGTTGTAAGATATGGAACTTTTGTGTGAATCTGTCAACGAAGAAACAATTGCAAGGGAGTTTGTCCATTGTGGATCGACGTAGAATGGCTTCTCACGAGAACTGATGAGACTGTCTTTTTGTCCTTCTTTGCATTAAGGAGTTGGTGTTTAAATGTTCCTATTGCTCATTCGATGAGGCCATGCAATTTCGGGTAGCGAGGGCTGCTGATCCTCCATTGTATGCTTAATTCTTCCAGAGTTGAGGAAAATTCGTATGAGTCGAATGGTGGGCCCTATCTAACACAAGCTTGTGGGCACCTTGGCTTGCACAGAGTGGCTCTGTGGAAGCCATCTTAGAGCCGTCTTGTGGAAGCCATCTTAGTGGTCAGCCTAAACGTTTAGAAAAAACTCGAAAAGTAATCGATTATAAAGATACTCGCCCATTTTGCAGAAGTCAACGCCAATTTGCTGCCATGAGTATGCTGCAGATTCTGTTGGCATGATAGGCTTGCACTGGTTGTTGCTTTGGCATTTCTGGTAAATTTGATACTCCAGGATCACGCGCTGAATATCAGTTGACATTCCCAGCCAGAATACAGCTTGTCGGGTGACCGCTTCACATGCAACATTGCCTTTCTGAATTACTTGTAAAGTCTCCTTACGTTGTGTTGCCGAAATCACCAAACCTTGTGCTTGACAGAGAAGACCTTCCCGGACGTATAGCTCGTCTTAAAATTCCCAGAATTTCCAGAATTGACATTGGAGATTTCAGCAACTAAGCAAACTGTGACATGACCGGCTTTTGTGTCTTCTCCCAAAAATGACCTTGTTGTTGACGGAATCTTGACAGTATCTGCTGGTTCTAAACTCTTTCCAGACTGAAACTGTAGGTGAAAATCGTAACACTGTAAGCAGAGCAAAGGGCATTTTTGGGAGAAGACACAAAAGCCGGTCGAGAAATAGATATATATATTTTTTTTTATTACACCAAGTAATAGCTTGTGATCAGTTTGGACTGTTATACGTTGCCCAAAATTGTAGTAATGAAAATATTCACACCCAAAGATCACCGCTGAAAGCTCCTTTTCAATGTGTACGTAAGCCATCTGTAGTCGAGGCACAAACGCGTTCGTTTTTGTTTTCTAATAGCAAAATGACCAAGTACAGCAGCACCCAAAGCTTATTTCGGCAGACAACTGTTCCAAGATGGAGGACGACGAAGTGCGTAGTTTGTTGCAAATGCTTGCAGTATTCAAAACTGCAATCACCATTTCTCTGCTTTTGTTCGATGGATCGGCGTTTGGCTGCTTGATTAGATGCACACAGCCTTAGCCTAGATTTAAAAGAGGCTTAAGGTCACTGTAAATAAACAAATAAAATTAAAAAAAAAAATTAAAGGTGTTACTTTGGCTTAGTGTCGGTTTATACTACCATTGTGGCTAATGAATTCAGAACTTTTCCAAATAAAGTCACGTTGGACAACACCATTGAAAAGAGCGGTGTACTTAAAAAGGATTGGTTTTTAATATCTTTATTTAATCCAGGGCAAGCAAAGTCCAAGTACGACCTGCCTTGACTACTGTGTTATCACTTAGATCCCATTTATGCTGATATTCATGGCTTTCAGTTATCATTTATAATCCTTAGTGTTTGATTCAAAGAAAAGCATTAGAACCATCATACGTGAATTAACGACTTGGCAGTCTAACTATTATCTTTTTTAATTACTTATTTTGCTTGGTCATGTACACAGCATGACACATTTAGTTGCAGCTCTGAATGCCATTAGTTTCATAAAACATTTAAGTAAAACAAAGCAAGTAAAAGCCTTCAGAAAAGGTAATTTTCTATTACCACATTTCAAAATGTACAGTCATTTTGTTCCGCCACTTCGGCTTATGTAAGCAATTGCGACGACTGCTATTGTTAAATTCTGTGAGTTATGTATTTCAAAGAGCCTGTATTTTAAAAACATATTTCATCAATCGGGATGTTTTTTTCTTTGCAAATACATTGTGTAGTCATTGCGCGGACTTCTTACCATGAATTACTTCTTCTTTGTCCCCATTATGCCTGGATTCTACATAATATCACACAACATAGGCTCCATGATATCGAGTCAGTTGCCTCCACTCTTTCGTTCTATAGTTTGTCCCTTCTTTCAGTTCTGTCTGAAGCTCAGTGGTCACTGGTCAGTAATGTGTTCATGTTTGTTTTCGTCATTTCAATTATTTCCAATACACCTAGTTTCATTGATTACAAACCTATCCTCAAATAAGGTATAGATTAGATTTGAACATAACTGGTTCAAATTTATTGTGGCTGATAAGACAGACATATAGCGTGTGATGATTCGCTTGGTTTGCATGTAGCACAAAAAATAACAGGGCCATTCTGATTTTATTTTTAAAAATAGTAATAACTTTTGTTGTGAAAATCTGCTTGTAACTGCCCTGTATTTTATAGCTAAATTTAAACAGGGCAATTAAGTTCTTGCCTGCCATTTTCCTGATCAAACCTCGAGTGAAACAATCCTGAATTGTATTTATACAGTTGCTCCGGGGCCCCATGGCTGACATTGACCTGTTCTGTCAGGTTCATCACGTCTTTAACTTCTAGTCAGACAACTTGGAACAGTGGAATCAGTTGGAAAGGTCAAGGGAATCGACAAATCCTACTAAACTAGAAAAGGGGAGGAGGATGAAATTCTAATCATATTACCAGAAGATACGTTGTTAAAATCTGGAGAATTGTTTCACAGGACACTATTCATGAAGACTTTGCAGACAGATTACTACCAGGCTATTAATGGCACAAACAAATGCATGCCATTCATTGACACGCAATCGTTATATTTTTAGCTTGATGGTTAAATAAGTACGTAATTGTAAATAAAAAAAATGGCATGGTCTGTTTCAGAAAACAATACGTATTCAGAAGTGGAACTAATACTGCTTGTGAATGTTTGCCTTGGCCACAAAATGCAATTTTAAAACTTCAACAACAAATAAAATGTGCATCATTGTTAAAAAAAATTTATAATATAAATTTGCAGTGCTGGAAACACCGGTTCTCGTCAGATCCCCGAAGTTAAGCAGCATTGGGCTGGATTGATACTTGGGTGGGTGACCGCCTGGGAATCTGGCTGTTGCAGACATAGGGCCTTAGGGCTTCGGGCAGATGACCAGGAGTGGTTAACGCTCGTTAAACCCTTTACCCTTTTTTTAAATTTAAAAAGCAATAAAATGGTAACATTTCACACAGAAACCCTATGCATCATCGAATCCCTTTTATTGCTGGACCTAAATCCAATTCAAACAGTGAGTAATCCAGTGGGAGTTTTCCGTTCTTTTTATAACAGTTTAGTTGGCCACTATGTAAAAACAGCCTTTATATCGCTCATTCTTTATTACTTGCAATCACGTGCCCGAAAAATGCACACCATTCACACTTAACAAACCAGTGGCGTGTATTGTTTCTACTGGAGATTATGAACAGCAGTATGTAGCAGTCGACAAGTATTCGGACGACCCGGGTTAGGTTGCTGGCCACATGATGACATGTGACATTTTTTCATCTAGATCACCGCACACTGGGCTTCACTGCAAATCCCCAGATGCTTCTACTGGTGTTTCGTTAAGTAGCTAGCTGTACAAAAGACCAACCTACTTTTAAACTGGCAGAGAAGACAGGAAAATATCAAACGTTTTTATTTATGTTTTCATAATCATAAGCGTAAATAAAAACAGATGCAAACCTATTTACATTGCCTTTTTGACTTAAATGTCAGACTGCCTGAGTGGGAATTGTACCCACGACCTTTGAGACAAAGGCCAAAGTCCTACCGTTCAGCCATACTGACACAGCCAACCTAAATAGGTTTGCATCTCTATTTATCTATCACTTTTCGAGTCATTTGACTTTCTGTCCAGTTTATTTCATAATCAGTTCCTACACTAATTTCTGTTGTAGTATTGCCTCTCATTTTGTATAACTAAGGCATTTGTTAGGTTATTTATCTAACAACTTTTTGCTGTAAAATGAGCCGAGGCAATGTTTCTGAGCTGTGAAGCATAATTGTTGTAAGTAGAAGTCGAAGTATGGTGGATTTACAAAGTTGCAGTCCTCAAATTCCAGGCAGATCTTTTCAAAATGTCCTTGTTGTAAATCATTGGCCACACCAAAGGTTTTCCACAGGTTGTTTACACCAGGTTTACAGACAATTGCGTAACAGTGACCTGAAAATTTCTAGTTGCCCAAGTCTAATCACAGAGCAATTTGGAGAAGCGTCAAGAAGAGGTCTTATTTCTTTTTTTGCAGTTGTGATTATTCCCAAACTAATCTTCACTTGGCCTTTGTCCCTTAACGGACCCCGCGACTTCGACAACGCTGGTATTTTGTACCATCCATCTCAATGTGCGCATGTCTCAAATCAGTCATGGTCGTTAATGGATTTATAGTTATATGGCAGCTTCAGACAAATCTTAGCACACAAAAACAAGAACCATGCTGACTGACGAACACCTTGCTTCAGCTCTCGGCATCAAAATTCCAAAAATCTATCATGAAGCACAAAAAAGGGCGAATGCAAGCCTTCGGTAAGTTTCTTGCTTGTTCAGTTTTGTGAGGGTGAGTGAAAGCATTTTCTTAAAAATATAAACTATTTGGAACTAAGTGGTATCTGTATAAATTAATTGCAATAATCCTTTCCGTCTGATGTTACGAAGCACACAAAAGTTATTGTAAATTGGGCATGATGGTTTCACAAGAGAATAAGTATGACCGGTTTTACGAACTGAATTTATTTCATTAGCAAATAAATTCAGTGATGTTTTCTTTGATAATAGTACTTTATGTTACACGTATTGAAATTTTACGTGGAAACTAGGTTTGACAGGCATAGACGTTCCGAGGCACAATTTTTTTTGTAAGTAAATTAGGAACAAAGCACATTTTTGCGCACGGCATGCCTTCATCCCCAAATGAGCACAGTCTAGACACTCAACTGACAACTAAGAAAAAACAAACTGTACACTACTTTCCAACTTTTTCCAAAAAAAAAAAGGGGGGAAAACATTCTAATTAACGTCCTTTTTAACTGTTAAGATAATTTTGAAATAGAGAGGGGCAGTTTTGCTAGGAAACATCCAGTGTCTTTTACATGCCATAATCGACATGAGCACTAGCTTATCCACATGCACAGGGGTGGGCTGAAGCAAGGATTGAACCTGGGGATCTCTATCACATGACAGTTGTATTAACTGTCTGACCTCCCTCCCACCCCTCCCCCGTCTCCCATAGGATCGAAAAGAAGAACGCACTTTCCTTTATCATATTCACTTGACTTTTATGGCATCTAACTGAATAATCTGAGAAACCAACCATAAAGGTTTAGAGAAGGCTCAGACATAGTGGTTTGTTGTCACTCTGTGTTAGTACATGTACAGAAAATTGCTGCAAATATTATAAAGCTAAGTCTGAATAACCTAACAGCGAAATTATATACTAGATAAAATAAAGCAGTACAGTATGCACTTAACTTTATGTATTTACATGTCATTCGAGTGACGTGATTTAGTTCCACAGAAAATTTGCGCAGTGTACTATGTTATTTTCTAGAGTATAATTAATGCAAGAAAAAAAACCGCTAATGCGTAGAGAACGGGAAATAAAACTCCAGCCAACAAAAATCCTTAAAATCAGTGAAACAAGAAAAGTAGTATTTCAGTCGGTCATCATATTAACAATATCAGGGATGCTGCTGGTGTAAAAAAATGTGAAAACGTGAAAATTTGCCAGTGGTTAAAAAAAAATGCGAAAAAGTGAAAAATAAGAGTGTTGGCGTGAAAAAAAGGCCAAAAGCACAAACGAAGTAAAAACAATCAAATTACCAGCCCTAATTTGGAGCCCCGAATTACGTAGGCATGTATGTGGTTGGAACACGAAAAAAAAATGGTTGGTTTACGGCAGAGGTGCTTTGAATTTGCTTTCGCTCTTTTGAGCTAAATTAGGGAAATTACAATGGCTACTGGAAAAGAAAAAAATTTAATAAAGAATTGTGAAACTGGTGTTGTATATGAAAACGAAGAAATAGTGATAAAAAATGAAACATAAGTATGTGAAAAATGTGAAGAAGAAAAACAGGTATGTGAAAAATGTGAAAAAAATGAAAAGCAGGTATGTGAAAAAAGTGAAAAGCGGGAATGTGAAAAAAGCAGGTACTCCCAGAAGCACCCCTGCAATATTTTCAAGCTCTGCTTGGTTTCTGGTGTTCGGCTCTGGCGTTGCTTATAATTTGTACTAGTACCATGCTTTAGACACTAATTTTCTTGTTTCACTGATTTTATTATTTTTTTTTTTTTTTTTTGTTTTGGAGGGAGAGGGGCTGGGGTAATGGGCCCTTATATCCTCCTCTTTACCCATTAGTGTATTTTTATCTTTGATTTTTATGTTGTGAAGCCAATTGCTTTACTGCATTGGTAGAAGCAGTTAGTGTAACAATTATGATGATACAGGCAAGCTGAACTACGGTTTTCGACGTTAATAGGGCACAACAGCCCATCGAGCTGTTCTGGTGAGCAAGTCAATCTGTTGTTTTCCTCTAGTTTTTTTCCCAAAACCTCAGACTTTTGCTGTGCATTAGGGTTGACCGAAAAAAGTCCCAACAAGAACCGCAATAAAAAAAAAGCAATTTTCATTGTTGTATTTAACACGTAAGAATTAGCGTGAAGCCTTTCAACAATTTTGCTGTTTACTTATTTACTAATTAACTGTAATGGTATAGCAGGGACTTGGTGCTTCATTTGTGCGTTATCTGCCGTTCCTTAGCAATCATTACGCCTGAACATTGTAATTGGTTCTAACTTGTAGTATTCGGCCGCTGGTCATACGAATATGTTAACTCTACGCATATGAATATTATCAGCACATAAATGGACACGTATACTTTACTTGCTCTTCATACTATGTCTGACCGTGGTGAATATTTTTTTCAGTCCCGAATTTGAACCCATAGCAACAGATATCGCAGGTGAGACGACATCCACCAAGTGCATACGACTCCAAGAAGAAATGGACATGGATGGAGAAGCTGGTCCAGGCCCAGCCCATTGGCGGTCCAGTATTGCCTCCTTGTCCCCATCTTTGGTCACGCCATCCCGGTCTAAAGAATCGTCTCCGCCCATAGTCCAGTTTGGCTCTATCGCCTACCTAGTTGTTCTATTCATAATGGCTGCCTGCGTATTTGGGTTGGAGATGTATCGCATTCGAGAAGTCAGTCAACTGGGAAGCCGTGTCGACCATCTTTATGAAGAAATGGAAACCATCAGAGGTCTGTCCAAACCAAGGACCATAGAGGTAAAAACATCTGAATTAGGTACTATTAGTAATTTTTTTTAATCTAACCTGGTTACCATCATTTCTCAAAATTCTGAAAGCAGCCACCATGGATTGTTTTTACATCACGGGGTTGCTGTCAGCTAGCCTTAGAATATGGTACCAACAAAATACCATTCTGATAGGGCTACGCTGGTTGTATTGGTCTGGCTAAGGTCCAATCTGATTGTGTTGCTCTGACTAAGGGCCAGTCTGATTCTGTTGGTCCGGCTGAGTGTCAATCTGATTCTGTTCCTCTGTCTGAGGGCAAATCTTAATGTTTTGCTTCGGCCAAAGGCCAATCTGATTGTGTTGCTCCATCCGAGGGCCAATCTGATGTTTGTCTGGCAGAGGGCCAGTCTGATTCTGTTGCTCTAGCCAAGGAACCAGTTGATTGGGTTGCCCTGGCCAAGGACCAATCTGATAATGTTGCTCTGGCTAAGGACCAGTTTGCTTCACTCTAGCTGAGGACCAATCTTGCTGGTTGCTCTTTAGCTGAGGATCAGAAAGAGCACAATGCAGCCGACATTGTGAACTAATAATAATTCACTGCTGATTTCGTATCTTTAATGTTTTGTTGATCTTTTAGAGGGGGTGCAACGTTGGTAGGTCTACTTGCATCGTTGTGCATACCAGACTTCGATTCCTTCTACACCATCATTTTTATTTATGTATCTCGTCATTTGCTTGCCCCTTAATTAAACGTTGCTAGCAAATGAATGCTAACTTAGATACTTAATGTTGCAAAATTCAGAGAAGCACTGCATTCCAGCACGTTGCTGTCTAACAACTTCTGGTAGGAGCATGTAATAGTTTAAAGGCGAAAGGGCCCAAGAGTGTTGTTAAGCGCCATTGTTGCAGATTTGCCAGTCACGTTTGCCTCCTGACTGCAAATTTAAAAACTAAAAGTGTCAAATTTGCGGCTCTGTTAGCCATTTAAAAGCTGTGTGTAAGTCAAATGTCAGCGAGACACACAGTGGTCCAACAGGGGTAAAATCAAAGGTGGTTAAATCAGAACAGCATAAGGAAAAGAATCGTAGGTATTCTAAGAAAACACTTAAGGTCGTAGAAGAGTGTGGTAATTCTGACTCTGCTTAAGAATCTTACTCTAGCCTGAAATTTGCCAAAAATAGTTTGACTGTTTCGTCAGTCAGTTAGCAGATCCAGTAAGTGTGCTGTTGACTGCCAAAACGAAGCAAACCGTCTGAATTAAAGATACACTAATCAGAGAAAAGAAAAGACAACTGCCTCAACTGGGACTCAAACCCAGGACTTCCTGCTTACTAGCCGGGTGCTATAACCACTGCACTACTGGGGTAGATCCTTACTGCAGGCTCCATCTGAGCTTAGGCTGTTCAACATCGCTTCTGATTTAAGGCCACAAACACGCACAAGGAGGGAAAGCTTCTTGGTCTCCACACAAGAAGCAGTAAGTCTGTAAACTGATTAAAATTTAACTCCTGACGGTGATGATAAAACCACAATGGCATCAAATGGAACAAACAATTTTATTTTCGATAAAATCAATGTTTTTTTGATCACCTAGACAAACAATACACGGAATGAGAACTATGAACAACTGGTGTGGTTTAAGAGTCTAAACTGCTATAATCTTACAATAAAAGTATAAAAAAACACTAAAAACTCACAGCTGGGTGGACACAGCAACTATGAGCCGCCATGTCCACCCAGTTGTGTTTTTTATACTGTTATTGTAAGTATATAGCAGTTTAGATTCTTAAACCATACCAGTTGTTTATAGCTCTCATTCCGTGTATTGTTTGTCTGGGTGATCGAGACAAAAGAACATTGATGTTTTTGTCGAAAATTAAAATTTGTTCCATTTGATGTTATTGTGGTTTTATCATTACCGTCAAGAGTGAAATTTAATCAGTACCCTTTCAATCACAAAATAATTGATACCTCAAGCAATAAGTCTTGGGTTCGAGCCCCAGTTGAGGCAGTTGTCTTTTCTTTCTTTCTCAGATTAGTGTATTGTGTATCCTCACAAGGCGAGTCTTTAATGCAGACTGCTTGCTTCGTTTATCCTTTACCTTGTGATTTTTCTTTATTTAATGTTTGGCATGGAGTACAACGCTACATTGTGTAATGTACTATCGTCCCTGAAGGAAGGCAGTGTGCGAGTCAAGAAGGCTAAGTGTCGCTTGAATCACACACAACCTAAATACCTTTGTTTCCAAATTGACCAAACTGGTATGACCTGTCGCCGAGAAGTATTGGATGCTATTCGAATGGTGCCAGAAACATCCAACATTAACAAGTTAAGTACTGTTTGGGATTTTTGAACCAGTAAAGAAAATTCGTACCTCACCTAGCTTCTGTTTTGAGTCCCCTAAATAGACTTCTTAGTCCAACACACCACTGGCCATGGACCAAAGAGTGTTTGGATGCTGTGACTAGAAACGCATTTATAAAGCTAATGTTAGAAGGACATCAAAATTCCCTATCAAAACGCCCCTCCCATGGTTTGGGCGCTGTTCTAATGCATTTTATGCCATCTGGGTACGATAGGCTTATTGATTTTGCATCCCAAAGCCTGAGCAAGGCTGAATAGGGATATGCCAATTTGATCGAAAGGCATTTTCAGTGGCCGTTGGTGTTAAAAAGTTCCACCAATTTTTGCATGGAGGATGTTCCATTCTTCAGACTGACCTGAATGCCTTGTTGTGGAATTTTGGTAACAAGGTAAGCATTCCAGCCATGGCATCTGCACATGTTCAACACTGGGCCTTATTTCTGAATTGCTATCAATCTGATGTACAAAACATCCTCGGCAAGACTAACTTAACTGGCAGTTTGTCACATATGCTTTTCAAGAATGAAACGACTGTTACTGTTGACCCAGTTACTGTAATGCATTTGCAGGACATAGAATCCTTGCCCTTCTGAGTGAACAGCTTGATAAATCTACGCTAAAAGATAAGATTTTATCTAGCGCGTATTGCCACACTAAGGATAGCTGGGTACTCAAGATGGATGACGCTGCTATGAATCCATATTGTCGAAGGCACAAGGAATTATCATTAGAGCATATCCCTCTCTTTTGGGGGCCCCACATCATAATTCCGACTGTCTTTCGCCAACAAGTGCTGCGTGAGCTTCACTCAGGTAATTGTGACATTGTCCGTATCAAATCCCTTGAGGTCTCTCATATGGTGGCCAGGAATTGATAAAGACCTAGAATTTATGGTTAAATCTTGCGATACTTGTCAAATGCAAAGATGATGGTATTAGCATTCAAGAGGATGCATGGGAGTATCCTACAAGTGTTGAATTGGGCTGATGGAAGTAATAAGCTATATGATAACTTTAGATATTTATTTAAATTTCCTTTTTGTGTACACGTTGAATTTAACTAACTCTTCTAAAATTGTACGTGTTTTTCGAGGATTATTTAGTATGGCTTTTGCAATGTATTAGTTTTTGATAACGGACCTAATTTCGTTACTAGGGAATTTGAACACTACCTAAAAACGTGTGGCGTACATCATATTACAAGCACTCCATATTATCTGCACTGCAACAGTGCCGCACAGAATTTAGTCCATTTCTTTAAGCCTTCCCTAAAAGCTGGGCATGTAATTGGGACAACCACCGATAATGCATTGAAACTTCCTAATAGCCACTAGGACTATATAACATTCAACAATGCAACAAAGTCCAAGTAAGCTGTTCCTAAACGGTGAACTACATAGTCAGTTGTCACCACTATTGCCCAACATTGCTGATATCGTTCATGAAAAACAACATAGGTGAATCCAACTTATTAACTTAACGATGTTGTCTGCATGCAGAATTTCAAGTCGAATACTTCTAGTCCGTGGGTTAAAACGGGAATAATTCAAAAGAATTCTATATTCTATATTCGGTTCCTGGTTCAGTTGCCTGACATGTAAATTTGGAGGCGTCATCGTAGCGAACTACGAGTCGCCGTTCAAACATCCAATGAACACGTGAAATCGCCTGTATCATTGACCGGATTTTAGGACTCGTGTCTCCATCTTCATGTGTCCCAGGTTTTCCAGCCAGTGCCGATTGGGGTGATCTTGCCACTCACATTGCTGGATGCACCGAGACAGCCAGCCAAACTGCCAGCATTGACATCTCTCAATAGTCCAACCAGAGGCGTGCGCTGTCGGAGTATTTCTCATCGAAGTAGTGGCACGTTCACCCCGATATTGCTTTTCAGTTTACTCTACTCGAACCTGTGCATTTGTGCACGCAAACATTTCCTGAGCAAGGTTAAGGTCATCACCTTAACTGATCGACATGTGAGTGGAAGGTTCCTGAACGCCTAGACCTGTAAACACCTTGTCTAGCTAGGGGATTGAGTGAGATGCTGCCAACATTATTATTTGCAATTCACAGTGTTTATATACATTTCTTGCACAGTTTTTTATTTTCGCACATAATACATTATATTATGCCACTATGTAGAGGGCACTTCACGCCCAACCCCTTATTCAGTGTAATCTATTGTCTTGTGCTTGCAACATCATGATTACCTGATGTCCTCTAACAAAGTAATAAAAGGGCTTACCCGTTTTGTGCCTGTTGAATTTCATGCAACTCCTAGCCAGCCTAGTTCAGTCCTTTCTGTTGTTACGCTACGTAGTTTAGTATTCCACAGTTTACTACAGTTTACCATTACAACACTGAATAGGCCAACTTGAAATTAGGCCTAACAATCTTAAGTTTATCAAAACTTCGTTTTCTCTGCATCTACGATAGAAATGAACAATTATAGCCATTAGGAATCAAAGGGTCTGCATAGTTTTGCAGTACATTACACCAAATTTAAAATTAGACTTACATATTTCAAGTTAAGTTTTGCAAAAACGGTATTACACGTACCTATAAATTCTTGCTCGTACCTATACCCTATAAAAATAAATGGCACTCGCCACTGTACTCAGATTGTACTTTCTGCTTGTACATTTTTGTGCACATTAGACCAGTTTAAATTAAGCCTAAAAAATACCAAGTTTTTTTGAACTTTTTGAACAGTAGTTCCCCTTAACTGTACAACATAAAAATTATCAGTCTTCAGGTGTGTTTTCCCCCACCTCTCAAACACGATGTATCAATTTTAAAATCGTCTCTAACTTTAGGCTTAGGTTTACATTAGAAAGAGGATTAGCTTGGCCATTCGTTATTTGACGTGTGCTGTTGTCCTCATCCGTATTGTATTTTTACTTGCTTATTTTTAATCTACTTTGATTAAGGATTTAATTTTAGTTCTCGTTTTGTAGCTTTCCTACCATTAAATAAATGAGCACTGACCTTTTTTGAAAACCCATGTTTAATAAGATGTGATATTTTTTTAGGTTTCCGACGGTGACGAAGTTGGAGAAATTGAAGTGGTTCGAGTATTGGAGGAGGAGAAAATTGACTTGAACGCTGATGCTGCTCGACCACGATTGAAGCGTAGTGCCACCCACAGCCGACACCGACAAAATAGCAACGAAGAAGGATGTTGCGGGAAGAGAAGTAAAAGGGCTGTCCAACAAAGGAACTACTTTCGTTCAGGTATGTGAAAGAAGTGTGTACGTTTAATCTTACATTGTTATATTAACACCCGATACTCTTTCAGGGGCGGGTGCTGGAATACACATATATACATTTATGATAAAGCATTAACTTAAAAAAAATTAGTATTCAAAAGTAAGCCATTTTTACATGTTAGTTTAATATAAATTTATCCAATTTATTCACACAAACTGTTTTTTTCTTTTCACTGTTATGAAACTTCTGCTGTCATTTTATTACAGTCTTTAATAACGCTTCTGAGTAAAAAGTACTGTATCAACTTGAGGAATCAAAAACCGAAACGAAAACTGTGTAAAATGAGAATTATGAGAAAAACAACTCATTGTCGAACCGATTAATGGTTCTTAATTTAATGCTTCTAAGAAATGACGAAAACAAAACACAAACATGGCTTAGCAAGCTATTGACGTCTTATACAATGTCCTTCTATTACGAAATCCATGTTCCCCTTGAGGCAGCAAAATTGTACTACTTCAGCATCCACATAGAGTACGTTTATACGACCACTTCGGAGTGATGCGATTGTGCATCGTGTCCCTGTACAGTCGACTGTCCCGTCACCTTTGTTAGTCTTGTAAACCTTCGCCCGTAACACTTTCTTTACTCCGTTGGCACCGAATGAAAGTGAATGTTAGGTGGTTTGGCATTTGGACGCAATTTGCCTATACGTACCCATGTTAATGCTCGCAAGTAAGCGCAATGAGACGTTTATAAATGCTAAGGAAATATGGCGGACAGGATGCGCTCATGGCCCCTTGAATTTGTGTTGCTGCCACTCGCATTTTGGGGAAATAATTCTGAAAATAACTGTACATGAATAGGCAAACTACGAACACTCACATGCACTTGGCTACAAGCTTTTTAAATGACCCAATTTTCTACATGCTGGTTTAAAGTGGTGGGGTGCGTCCACTATACCCTAAAGGAAGAAAAGTAAGAAGGTCTCCGTGAATCTCATTCCTTAATCAAAGGCAAGTTCTCCCGTTTTGTAAACAGCACCGGATTGATGCGTTTTGCAGAGTTCATTGCTTTGGTCATGTAAACGTATTGATAGTGTACCAAGTTTGACACCAATCTGAGCTTTTTGTGATTCCGCCTCCAGTCAGACAGATAGTGCAAAAGTCTAGGAACGTAATAAGCTTATCCCCTGTTTGGCCCTGGGTATATATATAGTCCATGTAGTATGAAATACAATAATTTAATTTGAATCGCTACTCTAGGAAGTACCTACTCCTGGAATTCATTACTTCTGACGTGGAGGAGTGGCCGTGAAACGCTTCCTGAAACGACCAGTATATTGCATATAACTTTTCCTTCCCATAACTTGCTTTTTAAGTAGAAATGATTAAAAATGCATTTTATACAGTAAAAATGACATGGAAGCTCGACGCACAAAACGGATAAAAAAAAACACTGGTACCTAATATTTCAGAGCAATTTTAGGGTTGGCTCCATTATCAAAGGAATTAAAACACACAAAACATACAGAAATCCGATTCTATACGTTTTGTTGTTTTTAATTGCTTTGGCAGTTTTATGTATCGAACTTGTGTGTTAATTTTTTGTGCTTTTTAACCTTAGGTGCATTATAACCCTGTCCCTTACGTTTTTACCTTACTACATTGTGTGATGTTTCAAATACTTAATATTATTATTATTATTATTATTATTAATATATGAACCAGTACTTTGCCAAATACTGCTTGACGAAATTCTTATAGTGTGCGCGGCGTATCTTGAGTCCTGCACTTATTTTGTGATCGGCTACGTCTTCCTGGAGGGGCGGCTTTAACCGACGGCAGCCATTGTTTTTTGTAACTACTTTGGATATCAACAAGGCACTCTGTGACTAAACACGTACAATCGATTATTTGTGTTCATTCTGGGACGAACTCAAGATGGGCCGCAGACACTATAAAGGTTTTTCCTTTATTATTCAAACATTTGAAAATTAGCCATAAAAAGTGTCCTTACGCCCTTTGTACAGATGGTTAGGTGGTTGCAACATTTGCTGCATTTTCTTGTTTTCAGCAACATGGGATTTTCTAAGTGAAAAATTAAGTGAATAGTTGTATACTAAAAGCGGTGGTGTTTCAAGTGGTCCTTGCAACACATAATGTACTACAATGAATTTTTAAAAACACATCCAGGGTAACAGAGTGCAAGTTATTTCGTAAGGCCTGATTGCAATGACATTAAGCCTTCAATGGCGTTTTCTTCTTTGTGGGGAAAAACTTCGTAGTATGCTAATAGGTATTTGTAAAAAAATATCTGAATAATTTAAATTTACCTTTTAATTTTAGGTCCACGATACATTCACTTCCGTGGCATAAGGAGCATAACAGGTAATTCAATGAATTAATTAGTACTAGCTACCTCGCTCATGGTGACACTGGCTCTTCCCAGGATAGTGTTATATTTTCTAATGTAGTGTTACAGATTTTTTTTCTCAATTTCTTCTCGCACAATTTCTTCTTTAAAGAACTGTTGAGGTTCTGAATTGGCGTAACTGCTTGAATAGGTGGCAAATACAATAAAGAATCAACGTCCTTATCCTTTTGTCCAGTTATCTTCATATCTGTGGACTTTTACTCCACTTTCCAATAAAGCTACATGAGCAATTAAAAAGCATCATGTGAATACGTTGTTTTGCAGGGACAAAGGAATAAAATAATTGCGGAACATTATTTGTTACACTTCTACGTCTAGTAAGATTCAAAATTAAGTAGATTCATCTATACGAGCGTTAGTTTGCTTCAGATAATCTGAAGTTCGAAAAAGTTAATTTTAAAAGAGGTATCAGTATTTTGACATTGGGGTGGTTTTGACACTATTTTTTAAGGGTTTTAACACTAAAATAATTAACAGATTTTTGGAGTTTGGACTGCTCTTGCATTTCATAGTCTTTAGTATTCTTTATTATAATATCGGAGGCCGGCTAAAAGGAAAGCCTAAAGGAAGGCTTAAAGGAAAACCACTTCTCCCCTCCTCGCGCCCGCATTGAAAATGCACTCTCCCACTCTACCTGCAGAAGGAGCCAGGCATGAGTGGTCGATCAATCTGACAAGTCGTCGGGAAAATGCCCCGGGAAAAGTGACCGGTCCCGTGCATAGCACGGGCTTCTAGTGTTTATCATAATTCTATACTTTGGACAATTTACACCACTATGTATCAACTCAGCCTACACACGAAATATGCTCATACTGACGGTATGACGCAAATCATATCCAAATGTGTACACCGAGTATACATGTAATCACAATCTCATCAGTCGGTTGTGTACAGCTGGTACACAATTCGCTGGACATTGTGATGCGTGCTGTTAGTGCAGTGTCCTGAGTGCATGTCACCATTTATTTCACGTATTACTTTTCAAAATCTGTTATTAAACGTAGCCTACACCGAAGATACTGTGCGCTGATAGTCCACATCACTGTGTACCAGTTCAGCCTCCACACGAACTGTATACTGAAAGTACACATTTTGTGCACTCTTTGACTTACAAAAGTACACAAAAAGTGTACCAATCGTTCACAATTCGTGTGGAGGCTGAGCTGGTACACAGTGGTGTCCTATCTTCAAGAGTGTACAGATTCACAAAGTTGAATTTATTTTTGCCTAGAAATAATTTAATTTTTCTTTTATAGGAGGAGTGTATGTATTTTATCCACCAGTCACTCCACCTAGCAACTTTTTTACTTACGATGAAGTGTCGGGGAAAATTACCATTGATCAACCTGGATCTTATTATGTGTACGCAAAGGTAAGTGCCTATACTGCACGAGCTTCATGCATTACATGCAGAATTATGCTAGTTTATAATCTTTCGTATGCATTATAGAAAGAGCCTTGCAACTGATCAGAAATGTTGCAAGATGTCTGTAAACGATAAATACAGTCGACAAATACTTAATATCTGTTAGACTGTTTCACAAGACTGTGTGAGTATTGGTGCTGTTTAATGCAGAGTCATAATAAATCGTTCAGAAACCATTCAGAAAGCAGTAAACGTCTCGGGTTTTGATGCTTGTGTAAGGAGAAATGCTGCATGATTAATGCTGCCACAAATAAATGACTAGTTGTCCAATGTTGACGCATCCATTTTACAGTTTCAAAGAAACATTAGCCATAAAGACATATCATAGAAATAAAAACAAAGTAAAATATACTACGTTAAAAAACACTGATAAGAACATATCAAAAGAATGATTAAACAAATTAAAGGGATTTACCTCCGAGCGCCATTTTTCTCGATCCTCCACATCAAGTACAGCCCCAAAGGTCTATTTACTTACCGTTAGTCTTTCCCTAGCTAAAAATCCTTTTTTAAATGTGGCGTCTAGGAGAATTTCTGTTGAATATAATGGAACTTTATTTACGAACGATCCGAAAGTATATGATGCTTTGCGTGCTTACAATAACCATGATGTTTCACCTCTGTGTGTGCATGTACTAATTTGCTAATAATTACCACGAGATCAAAAATTAAAATTAATTATTCCAATAGATCGCAGAAGCAAAATTATAAGACACTACCCTAGAAAATTATAAATTGTGATATTAAAATACGAGAATCATCCCGGTTTGTGACGACACGATTAATGCGGTCTTGCTGGTTCGTCTATTAAACACAATGCCAAATGAGACAGTAGCTACATTCTTCGCTGCGAAGAACGCAACTACTATCTCAGATGACCTTGGTGTTCGTATTTGTGCTGAAGGCGATCAGCTCGAACTGTTATAAGGCAGGCGGAATGTTATAAGGCAGGCCGGGTGTCCCTTTAAACTAGGGAGGCCGCCAAATCTGTTGGAAACAGAACGAATTTTTGTGTGATCATCCTCTTTAGTTTACCATGCTTCCCTGACCAGTGGTTGCATCGACTCTATTGTGGCGCACTTGTACTGTGTGTGCATGTAATGTTATTACATTTTATTTTGGTTTATTTTGTTCTCTTTTTTCCCTTCTGTTTTTCTTTATATAATTTAACTTAAATGCAACGTCAGAACCATTCACTTGGGGAACACTGTAACCAAACAGATTTTGTTTCTTTTGTTTCTCTTTAGATGATGTGTTCAAAGCCGTTTTCCACGTTTTGTTTTTTCTTAGTAACCTAACCTAACTCGCAAATCCTGTCGAACAGGAAGCCATGTTGATTTTTTATGGAGCCCCCTTCTCACAGCACCCAGGTTCACTAAAGTCGGAAACTAACATCTATTGGAGCAGTGCTGACTTCGTAGGCTACCACCAGATATCATCCCAGCATCCATTATTGGATTGCACTAACTTGTGAAGTAGAAATAACACTCACTATTGAAGTAGAACTCTCTTGTCTATTGCAATGAAGAAGCATGATGACATCGAATCACATTATTTTACTGTCAATACAAGCAGCAGCTCAAACTGCAGTTATTTAGAATCTCAACATAGTCCATTAAAGCCACGAAGCATGATGGAGTCGTACTAATACTTTTGCTTTTAGTTTAGAAAGTTATCTTGCAATTCTAGACTAACAAATCCCCAAGGATTTCCAGCATGAACCTGTGTGGAATTTTGAAAAGTATTTAAACTTTAACACTGCCGTCCTTTCACCCATCTGGGGAGAGGGTCGGTTTCCCCACAAGATCTTTAAGTAAACCGAAAGGCAGAAGTTTTGTGTGTCCGGCAGGGAACAGCAACCATCGTGTGATAGCCAAATTAGTGGGAGATCCAATGAATAGTCGTGGTTAGGTATTACTGCTTCAGAAGCCTAAAATATGTGATGTTTGATCAAGCTCCGTAGAAGAACACCCTGATCAAACATCACATACCTTATGCTTCTGTAGCAGTACTTCCTAACCATGACTATTCATTGGAATTCGGCTATCACGCCATGGTTGCTGTGCCCCACTGGATGCACAAAGCTTTCGCTACGCACATGATAAAGGAAGACAATGCTAGGTTTGGCATGTAGCTATTTATCAGTGCAAAGCGCAGATGCTTCCTAGCCAACTAACCATGCGTACCAGTACTTCCGACACTTTGTGCCAAAAGAGCAAAGTCTTTGGCTTTCTACCTGTCACATTTGCTCTCCTACAGGTCTGCCCTGTGGTGACTACCCACATGGAAGGGTGTGACTTGCCCTAAGGGCAAAACATGACCACTACACAATACTAATTCTAACCGCTTTTACTAAATTTCGAAAATACGGTCAAATTTTTAATTTCAATGACTCCAGCATGTTCCAGGATTTGAGGAGTTTTATAAAATACCAAGCATTATACATTTACATGATAAAATAATAGAGAAATCAGCCTCCAAAACATCGGCAATTTGTCCGACATCAGGGCTTCAAACAGGGCATCAAATTATTGGCTATTTTGAAAGGCAAGTTAAAACATCAATAAATCAATACAGAGGTTATTGAGGCTTTAAGGAATAGGGCTGCATTAGTACAAAGACAAGTGAAAGTGTCTTCAGTTTTAAATGTAATGTGTTGGGCCATTGGTTTTAGATGATCAGGAACAACATTAAATTAACAGTTTAATAAATAGTTTTTATTACACTAAAAGTATCATTCAGACCAGGATAACACATGTCTGAACCCCAGACTTCAATTCAACGTGATTACAAGAAAAGTAGGTTGTATTTGTAGTTCGCTAACAGTTGCATCCCAACTGTAAACAAAACGGTTGGGGGGGGGGGGGGAGCCTTGATGTGGGGGTTCCAACAACACAAATTTAAAAGCCTGTGATCTGGGAAATGAAAGATGAACAGCAAGCTAAAAGTTAACTTTCGATCAATGTGTAAAGCCTAGAAAATGTGATTGTATACTGTGATTTAACTTCAATCAACTTTAGCAAAGTCATTAAAACCAAATCCAGTACTCCATAGGATGTGGTTGGATGTAGTGGCCACGAAGTTCACAAACAGCAATGTCAATCACACACTTCTTTTTGTGTTTATTTTCTATTTTTTTTTTACTTTTTCTTTATCTCATTTAAGCTTCACCTCTACCATCCTAACCTAGCCTCAGCCCCTTTAGTCATGAAACCACTGATCAGAATTCAAATTTTTTTACTGTAAACCCTTCCATCCTACCTATTCTTCCTCTATCACCATGTCAAACTTCATCTTGATAGTTGCGTACTTTCGGGAAGATATGAGTGAGGTATAAGGAATGCTGCTAGAACTGAGAAAGAGTAATTACAAATCCAAACCAACATTGTGTGATATTACCATAGGTACAGATAGCTAGGATTATTACGTGTCTAGGGGGATGCATCATTCCTAGCGATGAATGTATTAATGGCACGAGAGAGTTTAGCGTGCAAGTAGTGCCTTTGTGAAAACGACGGTATCATGCTGTGGAAATATGGTGAAACGAAGCAATATATGGTACTCCTTACTGGGATCTTTTAATGGCCACTTTCTAGTTTCGATATTATCGGTTAAGATAAGTTGGTCATGGATTATTCGAAAACCATAAGAAACTAATAGTGCTGCACTGAATTTATACCCTAAATTAAGTTTGCTAAGAGAGGTTCAGGCTTGTACGGATAAGCCGAAGTGTGAACCGAATTAGGGGCAGCTATGCTGGTTACCCTGCAAGGTCGAACCCTTACAGTTGTTTCTCGGTGGTTCTTTAGTAAAGTTTTGCGCCATCAACATCTACCATCGTGCTATGTTGCCATCACATTCTATCATTGTGTTCAATATTGTACAAGTCGCACTGTGACCCTCATAGGACGAGCTGTATAGCCAAGGAAGCATGGCCTAACATCACAATATACGTGTTCATTCAAGTAGTCAGTGACCGTCGATAACTGATTGGCAATAACAACGGTCCCATTACACTTAAGACAATACATATTCCTCGTTGCTACTTCTCATGTTTAGAGCTAAATGTTTGTGATACCTACCTTGACCCTATTAGAATTAGTATAAGTTGATCTGGGAGCAGATGCCTAATACCGTGCCATTTCTCTTGTTGCATCTGAGGAAAAATAACCAGGCCAATACTTATCGTATTCCATCTCGGAGTGGGAAAACGAATCAAATGCCACTATCTCTTTCTACCAGCAGAGTAGTATCAAGGAAAAGGTTTTATTGTTGCTGACCCAATCTGAAAAAGTGAGTGGTGGTAAGACCAAACACCATAACCTTCCATACAGGTTGACTACAATGGAGACAGACCCAAGACGGCACACTTGATGGTCAACGTGACGTCATAACTGGCCTATCTTAGACCGTATCCTAGTTTAAGACCACAATGCATAAAACAGGTAAAAACAATACCTTGCACTTCGAAGCTACGTATGCATGGCTTCATTTATCGAAGGCTAAAATAGGACAAGGATGACAGCAAGTTACATGCTGGCTATCACATGGTAGGGAAACTACACTGATGCTTGTACATGGAAAATGTTGGTACAACTGCTGTAAATTCTAATGCAGTAGTTCATAGAGAATCGTTCGAAGACATTAAGAATTGCGTAATCAGACAGAGCTTCATTTCAGTTCTTTGATATTGTGGTATGTTTAACTAATCAGTCCATTATTGCTGTTGTGACAACTGCTACCGATTTTCAGTGACCGTTTTGTACACTTTGAGAGGTGAACCAATTGCTGTACTAGTCGCTTGAAATGGCAGCCAGTCTTGTTTTTGTTGGCTGGTAGGCCGTGTCAACAATAAAAAAAAAAAAAAAAAAACTTTGTGCAGATTTTACTTTCAGTAAATTCACTCAAATGCAAACCTATTTCAGCTACCTTTTCAACTAGAAGGCAGACGGTCTCAGTAGGGAATTGAATCCACGACCTTTAAATTCCAAAGGTCTGAGCACTATCTCTCATGCAAACTAACATGGCTAAGGTTGATACCCTTGAAAAAAGCAGTTAAATAAGTCAAGGCAGTGTGGCTCGGTGGTTGACGTCCGGCCTTTGATTTCAAAGGTTGCAGTTTCACTTCACCACGTAGGCAGTCTAACATTTTAAGTCCAAAATAAAAGTTTAAATCTGTATTAACTTAATATTGACCGAGCTCATTAAGATCTTCGTTTGTATTTATTTTCACTTGTCAAAAATTCACGTGTTTCTTTCTAGATCTTCTACACTGGTAATCATGACCGTGGCAATCGATACGACATTATAGCCAATGGCGAATCAGTAGCTCAGTGTGCCCGACGTGCACTGCGCAAGCCAAAGGGATCTCGAGCTGTGATTCCCTGCTACTCGAGAGCAGTGACGGTTCTCAAGAAAGGAGATGAAGTATTTGTTCAAGACAGGTTGGAAGCAGGAAAAGAAGAAAATATCCAAGCATTAAATGACAACAAAAGTTTCTTTGGAATTGTAAAAATATCTCCATAATGCAGTACAATTAAAATTTGTAATATAATAACATCAAGTATATGTATTACGTTTGTAAAAAAAAACTCAAGAATTTTAATACAATTAATGCTTCACGTTTTGTAATATTTTCTTTTACATGAAGGAAGTGGGAAATTTGTCCAAACAGCAAATGTCATAAAACTGAAGCAACATAGTGTATATACATTGTGCATTTAGATTTCCTGTAAATGTTAGGTGCTCAGATGCCAACTGGCAAACCACGTCTTATGCAAGTGGCAGCTATGGCAAATCTGAATCTATACCCAATTTTTGACTGCTAATTTTAGTGACGAATAGGTGGTCAAAAAGGCTCCAAAGATTTAGAAGTCTATTTTCCCAAATAACTTGATTTAAGTTGTTAAAATAATTGTAAATCACTTGTAGTTTAATAACTTCAAGTCAGTTATTTAGGAAAATAATTCGTTTCAAATGTACGTAAAAAACTGCACCACAGCTAATTTAAGCCAAACTGAAGCAATACAAGTTGTGCCCAATGGTGAACCTTATGACTGGATTTAATTTAATTAGCTTTTCTCCATAACTTTGATGGAAAATTGCTAGTGGTGTATATAGTGGGCGTGTAGGAGCAAGTACTCCTTTCTCACCCTTCAAAACAAGCAAAATTTGCTCCCTTGCATGGAAATAAAAAAAAAAGAAGTTACCCCTTTTGACACGAATGTGCTGCAAGGGGTTTCGCGTCACGTAGCGAAGTCGAGCATATCTGGGCAGAGATGGAATAGGTCTCTGGGTTACTTGGACAACTATTTATATGTAGGTCACTGGGCCAGGAGTCATACGCGAAACACGGTTTTAGATGTCGAAACCCAGAGAAGCACTGACACTGATTTACCCACTGGCCCGCTGCCCCAAAATGGCCCTTTGACCTGCAGTAATCTTAACCTAAACTACAATTTGGTGCAGAAATCTAAATTTAAAAAAATAAATAAAAAAAAAAGCAGTGTACTGGCCATCACCTAGTTGCTTATTAGTATTAAAAAAAAGCTTAAATGTATAAAATAAGGATGTATGCCTTAAGAAACGTAATGCTCTAAAGAACCAGAAACAATAAAAAGATGTCTAAGTCACCAGCGTCGCACTAATATATGAAAAAGAAGGTCCAGCGTCCCAATAAAACAAGCTAGAGCTTCTTTTAAACGTTTTAGTGTGACGCTGATGGCTTACATGTGTTTTTCTTGTATCTGTTCCTTTAGAATTTTTTTTATGGCTTTCATCCGTATTTTATACGCTTAAAGGTTTTTTTTTAATACTAATATTTGTTGTTTTTTTGTTTTAAGATATTTCAGGTAAATTAAATAACTAGAATTATTTTGATACGAGATAATTGTGATATGATATAATTGATATGTACACTCCTTGAGATAAATCAGTCACAATAAAATAGTGTTCAAAAGGCACTGGTCCTTGTTAATACCCATTTTTTAAGCTATAAAAGTTGAATATCAGTTCACTGGTTCAATATAGGTGAAAGCAAAATTTCCTCAATAAGATGAACAACAACAAGAATATTGTAGTCACGTCAAAATAGCGTTGAAAAGGCCCTAGGCCTTGTTCATACTTGCATGTTAAGTTATAAAGTGGAAATTGGTTCATTGGTTTGATCTCTAGGTGAGAGCAAAATTTCTCTAACAAGACAAACAACAACAAGAATGTAGTCACATTACATAGCGTTCAAAAGGCCCTGATCCTTGTCA
>JAHWFP010211655.1:18541-68202 GCA_023313725.1 Lithobius niger | reverse complement strand
GCCATAGCGACTAAGGCGCTATGCAAGTCCACGGGCAATCAAGTGGTGTGGAGGCCGCGGCTCGCCGGCATGACTATGCAAAGCATGCATGTCACAAGGAATGTGGGATCGCAAACCATTGTGCAAAGGGCATGCACTGGTATGTCCACAGTGGGCCCAAACCGAAAACAGTCACATTACCAGCGATTGGCGGTGTCCCCCTAGCGCCTCGCTAACGTGTGAAATCAAGGTTGCGGATGTCGACGACAAGACAGCAGATGGGTTGCACTTTTGCCAGTAACATATGAAAGTATTACTGCAAGTGGCCAATATTGGGCTGAGGATGACAGTGCTACAGTGGCGAGAGGAATCCTTCCCCACCTGCTTCAACCTTACGCACCCCTACCTTGTACACTAAGGATGGCATCTTCCGCCCATTGTGGGCAATTGAGGTGACAACTGGGTGCCCCGGCGTTCCAACCTCTTTTATAAACGCCTTCATCAGCCACGGCGACATGGGTGATACGGACACACCTGTTAATGGGGAAAATGCCCTGTATACCGGCGATAGTTGATATCAGTGCTGGTGCTGCTGCTGACCAAACAGCAGACTCATCGGGTAGCTCATTATCAGGCGGTAACAAATCCCTGGATGTTTGCAACCCCTTCTCCTGTATGGAGACAAAGGTCCTTCCATTGCCTTCCGTAGATCAAAGTTCTCGATTTGAATACTGAATTCCTTAATCTGTACCCTGCTGTCTCCAATTTGGGAACTGCTTCTGTAGCAGTAAGTCCTCATTTGGCGACCGATTTCCTCAAATGTATTTGGAGCCTGTTGTCTTTAAAATGGTGATTGAGGCCTTGTCTGAGCGACCACTGGTCTGATGGTGGAATCTTTCCCCTCACTCATGAAGAGAGTGAGATATTGTATGTCTTGGCTCTCCAAGGCGCCAGCAAAGAGGTATCTGAAGCTAAGGACCAGGTGCGGTCAGTCCTCAGATCCGCACCAAAATCCTCCTGGCGGCTGTTGCCTGAAAATTTGTTTTATCCAAACTTAGGAACTGGTGCCTGAATCCTGGTGAATGGCAATCGATTTCCTCCAGGTGTTCATCCAGATCAGGTGCTTGGCTTCTAGATGTCGCACTCCTCCAAAATGGTGAACAACAACCGTGCCATCCTTGAATTCACGTTCTGGAATTAACATTATATTCCTAAGGTTTCGTAGCACTTAGTGCTTTGACTTTCCATTTCTGTTAGGATCTGTCTCCACACAGTTTAAAAGTATCTCCTTGATTTTTAAGTTATCTTTGACTTAAAAAGTTTTCCTCGACTTAAATCTTTCAAATCCAAATTTTTTACTTGAATTTGTCAACCTGAAAAATAACGAAGAAATTCAACACCAATGGACGGTGATGGCCATGGTGCAGACAGCCATGGCGCAGTTCCCAGGCAACTGGTCGACTCAAATCGGGGGAGTGCCCAGGACCAACGTCTCCGTAACAAACCTCTCAAAGAAGTAGAGTACTTGACATACCCTTCCGACATGGCTGCTGAAATCTTTCATTTCCATACCTCAAACGTAGCTTTTGTCATCTGCAATGCGTCAAGGTTTCCTTGAAATCAGACGGATTGCGTGGGGACGTATGAACAAACAATATGATGTGCCTGCAGTGCTTCGCTCTGAGCCCCAGACTCATGATTGGCTTCAACCTAGCAGCTGGCTGGGGGCCGATGACTGTAGAAGCGGCGTCTCCAGACTAAGTAGTCCGGACGGGGAGTGAAGCACACGATGACTATTCAAATTTACCTAAATGTGCTTTCTAATGGGCCTCATGCCGGGAAAAAAACTAATTGGTTTTTAGTTATCCTAAAACACGGGGTTTTACCCCTAAAAATAGTTTTTACTTATCCTAAAACACTTACCTGTATTTTTATGCTTTCCAGTTTGGAAATGCTTTCTGTCCCAATTTAAACCAAATTTCTAGCCTACAAGCCCTTGCAACGGTGCGCCTCTTTCCCGCTTGCATCACAGTTTGTCTCCCTTTACCCCAACGGGAGAGTTCGACGCGGGAGGTGAGGTGGTTCTATCCAGGTAAGTATTTCAGGATAAGTAAAAACTATTTTTAGGGGTAAATTCCCGTTTTTACTCCTATCCTAAAATACTTACCTATATTTTTATGCTGACTTTGTCACACCCCTATGAACGTCGAACCCCGCGCCCTGCAAGGCTTATCCTGCGAGTAATCAGACCAAAGTACAAGAAAAATCACTCACCAGGCCCCTTCTACTTGGATCGCCGATTCACCACACGGCCTGCCACCGTGTTCCTCAGGGAGTGCTCCCCGTCTCTACTCCACGAAGGTAATGTGCGATGAAGGTGGTACGGCTCTTCCACCTCCCCACTGCAAGCACCTCTTCCATTGGTGTGCCCACCGCAAATGTTCACGATGTCGCCATAGCTCGCAACTCGTACGCACGCGTACCCTGACTGGGGCCCTGTGCTTCCAAAATCACACGACAAATCTACTTTGCCAACAGCTGTGGGGAAACCCCTCTGTCGTGGGGCCCCCCCTTCAGTCGACACTCGCACAAACAGGGGCTTTCAGAATTTACCACCTTTCCGCATCAGAGCTGTCCCACACTCCACCACCGCCTTTGTGGCTTCCAGATAGTACCTCAGCATCCGAACTGGGCATTGGAGGCGTACAGTCAAGTCCCAGCAGTGGGGACAGGGCATTCAGCACGAATGGTTCATGTACCTCGTCAGGTTTAAGTGACTTTGCCCTGAAGTCCGGGGGTGCAAAAAGGAGACCCGCGACCAGTCGCTTGTGTACTGCAGGTATTCTCTACCCGAGCCAACGCTGCAAGCTCACCTTGTCTTGCCACCGTGTCCAGGGCCAGCAAAAACACAAGTCTTGAGAGACACTGCCATAAAAGATGGCTTTCAGAGTGGTTCAAATGGCGCTCCCGACAGGTAATGAAGCCCTTTGGGGAGGTCCCACTGTGGACACAAACGCTTAACCCTCGGTCTTTCCACAGAATGATTGTACCAACTTCGCAATCACAGGGCTAGCGACTACCGCTGTGTTCCCCTTGAGTGTTAGCACCGAATTAATCGTGGCCCTATAACCTTTGATCATGGAGGGAGCAAGACCTGACCAAAACGGGCGCTCCAGAAAGTCACACACCTGCTGGGTTGAAGGGTCACACGAGTCTCCGTCCCACCCGCGATGCACCATGCATGCCACCCTCTCTACTTGCCTTCGTACATCTCCGCCGTTAACTCCTTGTGACACTTAGCACTTGTTCCGCTATACCCTGCAGGACCCCATCACGACGAAGTTCAGACTTCAAAGTTATTATCCGTGAAGATGGAGTCCTCCACCCTCGGGTGAAGCACCTGGCCCTTTTCTGTGATGGCAGGGACGGCCATGGGCAGGAGGGGAACCGGGGTCTCCCTGATCACCACCATCAAGTCCAGAATCACGGGGCCGCTTCCCAGAATGGTGCCACCAGGATGAAAGTGCCATTGCGCATCAGGATCTTGTTCAGCACCGTCTGTAACAGGCAGAACGGGGAAACATAAGCATTCATCTCCTCCCATGACACACTCAAGACTGTCCGTCTCGAATGCCTGTTCGTCCAGGTACGAAGAGAAGAACTGTGGGAGTTGAGCATTCTGCCTCGTTGCAAACAAGTTCACCTTGGGCGTGCCCCATTTCTTGAAGAGCACTGTACAAATGTCGGGGGGAAGGCGCCACTCTGTCTTGGGTATCAAATCCCCCCTCAACAGTTTATCGACCAGTACATTCAGACGTCCTGCAATGTGGTGAGGCAGGAGTGTCACATTGAAGTCCACGCAAACACTGAAGATCCAGCTCACTTATAGGTATAACGTGGAGGATGAAAGCCCGGATGTACACGAAAGCGGGTCTCGGGCACACCCTGTCCCTGTCGGTGTCCTCCACCGGGAAAGTCGCTTGCGGCTGGACCTCCGGTACGAAATGGCTGACGAACAGACTGCTTCCCCTGGCCTGACCACCCCTGAACCGATACTGCCGAGCTTGGGGAGTGGCCTTGATTTTATCCCGCACTTCTGGAGCGATGGTAAGAAGTTGACCATTAAATAACAGCGATTTGTGAATAGGTAGGAGATGGAGGTTCTTCAGGGTATCTTTGCAAATACCCTCCTTCGCCCCATTAAGGTAGGCGTCTCTGTGATGCAACTCTTAAATTAAACAAAGAACTGTCCCCCACCCAGTTATTAGCGCCGGCATGGAATTCTGAGGTTTTCCTCATAGTTTCACGGCCCCTTCCACATCACTCAAGTCATGTTCTTCCACCGGCATAGCCAAAACGTTCTTCAGTTTAGCCGTCGCTGCCGAATATACCAGATCAGCTGTCGACGTCGGACGCAGGCTTGCTCGCACCACCTTCTCTTCCTCTTCATATTGGCCTGCGGCGACCCTGATAGCGGTGGTTTAGCCAAGGATGAATCCATGTCCATGCGAACCTCAATGGGAACATACTCCGTCTCCTCGAACAATCGGTAACGGCGCATCAGCAGAGCCTCCACGTTGGTCATAGAAAAGAAGAACTGGCCCTTGCTCAGGTCCGGTGCGGCCAATGGTTCTCCTGTACAAAGCACTTTTCCCTTATCTTGTAACGTTCCCCCCGTCACTTACAGCTGGTGGAAAAGTACTTGGGATTGAGACAGATTGCCGATGTGGGCTCCCCAGCCCTCCATTGATGCATCCGTTAGAAGAATTAAGTCTGGCTGAGGCTCGTGAAGCGGAACTGTTTGGGATAAAACTTGAACATGCGACCACCATAGAAGTGTCTCGACAGGGAAGTGATCGTCTATGGGGTGTGTTGATTCTCCCGAGTTTTGGCTTGTTCCCCAAGTGTCTACGCTATAGTGGTGGAAAGGTCCAGTCATCCAAATTCCGTATGGGACAAGATTTGCCATGGAGTCCAGTTTACCAATGAGGCTGTTTAACTCTTCTAATTTTTTATGATTTTTTACTCAAACATTTCCTGGACTGTTGTAAGTCTTCTATGCGGCCCAGTGAAGGCATTACTGTTGCAGATGAGAGGCTGAATGGAGCTCTTAGAAACAAATGATTGGGCTTGGGATAATCTCGATTTCTTTAAGTTTATCCCGAAGCCTAGATGGTGAAGTAGATTTAGGGTGTTGTGTAGATCTTGCACCAGTTGGTTTGGGTCTTGATTTTCTAGAAGCCAGTCGTCTAGGCATGCGTGTGATTGAACTTGAAGCTGGTAGATGTGCCAATACTGGTCTCAGAATGGATGAGAATACTCATTGAGCTGCATTGTGACAGAATGATAAAGAGTCTGAAATTCGTATACTCTGTCATTGTAAATGAAGCGAAAGGGGGGGGGGGGGGGTTTGAGGCTTTATGGCGCGTCGACAACTTGGTCATTAGCGCCAACCTCAGTCACAGTGCAGTGGTCCGGGTTGCCACTGCACCACACATTACAGAGATGTTATTCAAACCCCTAATCTAAATCTTGTCATACATCTGTACCTCCTGCAAAAATTGAAAAACACCGGACAGGAGGACAGACTTATCGCCCAACTGACGCGCAATGTCATGCGGAAGATGGAAACGACGACGAACACCATCAAGATGGCGACAATCAACAAGTAAGTGCCGGACCGTAAGTGGCCGTCGACACCAAGAACATTCAGGAGGGTCAACCCCCCGCAAAAGGAAACAGTGAGTAAGTCGGGTGTGACCAATTCGCAAACGGGCCAACACAACCTCCTCACGACGACTGCGGCGACACGCCGAGTGCCACTCCTCGACAGTTCCTTTAATGGCCCGTAATTTATTACCATCCTGTCTGTCCCACAAGGTTTGCCAAAAAGCGTGTAACCTCAGACGCAGAGTTGGAAAGGCATCTGAGGGAACAAGGCTGAGATCCCTACCGAGAGGGCCAGAAAGGGCCCGTTTCGCAGCAGAATCAGCTTGTTCATTCCCTGCTATCCCAACATGGCCCGGGATCCAGCAGAAAAGCACGGTTTTCCGCTGGCCAGGCAAGCGGGAAAGCAAAGCTTGGACACGTTGTGTCAAGGGGTTCCGAGGATTGTAATTCGCCAAGGACTCCAGGGCACTCATGGAATCACTAAAGATAATGAAATGCGTGCCCTGAAGGTCAAGGATCCATTCCACCGCCTAACCAAGAGCCAAAAGCTCTGCAGAGAACACAGAATAGCCTGATGGAAGGCGATGGGCAACCGTTACTCCCTTACACACACAAGCACACGCCACGCCAACGTCTGACTTCGACCCATCAGTAAACAGGCGCTGATAACCGGCGTACTGAGAACTCAGCCGCCGGAACTCCTGTAAGTACCTTGCTGGTAGAGTGGAACCCTTCGGGAGGGACGCCAGAGCAAAAATGAAACTGCCACCTGGGACAAGCCAAGGGGCAACTGGCATTCTGACAAGCCTCAAGACGCAGGGCATTTCAAAGGCTATCTCCTGACAGGACTGCTGGAGCCTATCGCGGAAATCACCCTTACCCACCCTGCGTCTGCCGACTCGCAAGTCTGGCCCAAAAACCATAGACCAAGCAGGACTGGATTGCACAGCACGCAAACGCACAGCATACTGAATGGCAAGCTGTCGCCGACGAATGGCCAAAGGTGGCTCCGAGGCCTCAGCAGAGAGGCTGACCACTGGAGAAGTTCGAAATGCCCCAGTCGCCACACGCAGGCCACTGTGATGCACAGTGTCCAACATCTGGAGAGTGGAGTCACTAGCCGAATCATAGACCATACACGCATAATCAAGTTTGCTGCGGACAAGGGCTCGGTAGAGGCGCAACATGGCAGCGCGATCGGCACCCCATGAAGTGCCCGACAGGACCCGCAAGATGTTAAGTGCCCGCAAAGCCTTGTCTTTAAGCTGACGTAAGTGTGGAAGCCAAGACAACCTGGAATCGAACACCAGACCCAGGAAACGTGCCTGTGGGACAACAGGAATTTGTGCCTGTACCAAGTACAGGCAAGGATCCGGGTGCAGTGTTCGTTGGCGGCAAAAGTGGATGCACAGTCTTGTCCGGAGAAAACCGGAAACCATTACGTACCGCCCAGGTCTGGACTTTGTTAATTGCCAGCTGTAGCTGCCGCTCGCAGGTCTGCATGCGAGCTGCCCGAAAGCGCAGGCCGAAGTCATCGACAAACAATGACTGGGGAACAGCAGCTTGCTGAGCAATGGGGTTGATCCCTAAAGCAAACAAGATGACACTAAGAACACCTCCTTGAGGCACACCATTCTCCAAGACAAACGGGCGGGAAAGAGTCGCCCCGACACGAACGCGAAAAGAACGGCCTGAGAGGTAAGCAGAAAGCAACAGTGGTATCTGTCCCCTCAAGCCATAGTCATAGAGATTACGGAGAATCCCATAACGCCACGTCGTATCATACGCCTTCTCCAAGTCAAAGAAAACCTGAACCAGATGTTGACGCAGGCGAAAAGCCTCCCTCACATCTGATTCAAGGGCAACCAGATGATCGATGGTTGACCGAAACCGTCGAAAGCCGCACTGGGACGCAGATTAGAATCCCCGTGATTCCAGCACCCAGACCAACCTCTCACCGACCATCCGTTCCATAAGTTTACAGACACAGCTAGTCAGAGCGATTGGGCGATAACTGGAAGGAGCAGTAGGGTCTTTGCCCGGTTTTACAATCGGGATGACCACTGCTGTCCTCCACGCTGCCGGAACAGAGCCTTCTGCCCACACACGGTTGAACATCTCCAGCAAGAACTGCTGGGAGGCAAGAGGCATTTGTTTCAACAGCTGATAGTGAACATCATCAGGCCCTGGGGCGGAGTCATGCGACTTGGACAAAGCTGAAACAAATTCCTGCCTGGTGAACGGTAAATTGTACTCCTCTAGCCCGTCGGAGCGAAAGTCTAGAGGGTGAGCCTCTTCACTACGCTTTATTCTGAGGAAACCAGGATCATAATGGTTATCACTCGAGACCTGCGCAAATGCAGACGCAAGACAGTCGGCGATATCCGGCACAGAAGAGATCACGGTATTCGCCACCTTCAGCTGTGAAACCGGGGAAGGCACGGTCTTCCCCGAGATCTGGCGCACCTTCCGCCACACCTGCTGAGAAGGCGTGGAGCGCGTGATCGACGAAACATAAACTGCCCACGAAGCACGTCTAGCCTCACGGATGACAAACCTGGCACGGGCACGACAGCGCTTAAAGGCTACAAAGTTGTCAGCAGTTGGGCTGACTGTAAATGCACGCAACGCTCGCCGGCGGGCCTGAATGACCTGCCCGCAAGCAGGCGTCCACCACGGAACAGGAACCCGCCGCGGCTGAGTGGACGTACGCGGAATAGTAGCATGAGCAGCAGCAAGGACCACGTCAGCGAAATGAGTGGAAAGTTCATCCACATCAGAAAAGTCCTCAACCGCACGCTGAAATACAGCAGCCTCAGCAAAAGCTGACCATTCAGCACGTTTAAGCGCCCACCGGGCTGGCCTGGAAGTCACAGAACCCCCTAGTGTTGTGGACAACACAATGGGGAGGTGATCGCTTCCATGCAGATCAGCAGTGACACCCCAAGTGAAGTGAACTGGGATGTCCAGCGAGCAAAAGGCTAAATCCACCGCTGACCAATTGCCCGTGGCCAGGTTACAGTGTGTCATGGCTCCATCGTTCAGGATGCAAACAGACCCCCTCTGCATCCACTCCTCAAGGATCCTCCCTTTGTTGTCTGTATGAGGTCACCAACCCCAAAGACCTCATCCGGTGGCAAATAAAGCGAACAGACAGTAATATCGAAGTGGAAAGAAAAAGCGAAAGAGGTGTCGTACAGAGTGGTGGAGGGGTACGTGAAGGTACGCAACCTCTAGATCTATGGAGACTGTCCACTCTTCCTTTTTGAGGGAAAGTCTTATGGATTCCAGTTTTAATCTTGAAATGGCGTTTTTCATTTCCATTTCCAGCTTTAGGGACTTTTAAGTTGAAGATCAGTCTTTCTCCTACGCATTTTTTTTTTGGCCATAGAATGATCGAAATGTAGAAGTCCAGGCGCAAAGGGTCTGTGCTTTTTGTGATGACTTCTTACAGTAACAGTTCTTGAATTTCGTTTGAAAGATTTTTTGAGAGTGCTGCTGTAAACTCAGTGCCGATACCAGTTATCAGTGCTGATACCAGTATCAGTGCCGATATCTCCTCAGTGCTGGTTTGCTTTTGAATGATGGTTTGAATACAACACTCATTGTTGAGATGATCCATGGGTTTTCTGTTATTTTCTTCCAAAAACTTAGATGGTATCTGAGGCAACCTCCTACGGTTGATGTGTGTCGCCACTTGACTTCTCAGTCATTGTGTTGACCTGGGTTTTCCTCTTAAGCCAGGGAGAGTATAACATCTCTGGTCTGGCATAAAACTGCGGATTCTGTTGCCGCCTCTTTCCCGAAAAGAGGATTTCCCATGAAAGGACTGCTAATTGTTGTTCGGTTTGAGTTGTTGGCATCCTGAAAAGGTTGGTTCCTGACATGTACCAGTCATTCCTGAAATCTTGATTGGGGAAGTTTTTGGATGGTGTGTCGTAACACTGGGACTTGTTTCGGTTTTTCGACTTTGGGCTTCCAGGCTATGTCCAAGTGAGGAGCTAGTTTTGGGAATAGACCTCGGAACACAGTTTCAGCTTCGTGGAAGGGTTGGTTGTGGAGCTCTTGTTTAGTGGAGTCGTTCAAGTTGGATGCTGATTGCAAAGTTAAGTCATGTAACAAGAGTGCAGAGTTGAAGAGGGCTCTTATGTTTCAGTTCATGGAGTGAATAGAGGCAAAGCAGGCCTTCTTGAAAACTTAATTGATGAGAAACACCAAACATTTAGCTTCCTTTGGATTCATTTCAATTGAAAGCTTCTCGCAAAGGGCATGGGCAGCTGCGTTGAGAACATCGGCTTGAGATCCGGCTCGAAGGCCCAGTCTTAAAATTTTGTTACGGTCTTCGAGGATGAACGACTGCATTCGATTTTTTTTGGCACATGCATGCTTGTTCCCAGTTTTGCTTCAGCCGTTAGAAATTCCAATTGCGTGTATGTTTTGAAGTATCTGGGTTTGGCTGTCCAGTCACCAACTGGTTTAAAGAACCAATTTTCTTTCCCCGGGCAAGGGGGGGGGGGTATGTGTCTGTCGAGTTGTAAGAGTTCTCCTTTCCCTACAAGACTTCCATTGCGAAGCAAGGTGGTCAGGAGCATCGTTGACTGGCCTAAAACAGAATGCTTTTTCGGAAACCGAAGCCAGTTTGGACACCTCTGTTCTTTAACGAAAAATCCTCCACTGCGGGCTTATAAAGGAAGCAGTCCGGAATGATGTCCTTCAGTTTTCAAAAGTTCAGAAAGAGAATGCCAGATCGATTTGTAAATGCGTCGTCAAAATGTGCGTGCTTGGAGGCATTCTTGTAGTGGCTCTTCGGTCTCGAGACGAATTCTCGTCATCTCCATTGAGTTCTTTCCTTCCTCCATCAGTTCTCCGACGTCCTTAACTCATTCTATCGTTCTTTGCCTTTTCGTCTGTCATTTGCTTTTCGCCTTTAATTTCTTGCTCCTTTCATTGTTTGCTTTTCGCAGTTTCGTCTTTGGTCCTTTCGCCATTCTTCTTTTCGTTTTTGTCTGTCGTTATTCACTTTTTCGCCAAATGGCCTTTCGTTCTTTGGAGACTTTTTCCTTTTCGTCATTTCGTTCTTTTCGCTTTTTGACAATCGATTTTTCATTCCTTTTGGTTTTTCGTCACCGGCGTATGTCATTCCTTGCATGTGCTAGGCATTTACAGACTGTCCCTTGGCATGTCTGTTGTTTTTGGCATAGGATCCATTATCCCATCTAGAAAAAGACGACCACGAGTGTTGGCGAAAATTGGTTGATCGGCTCGATCACCGAGAGCAGCTTTCATCGCTTGAGGATCTTCGCCGATTGAGGGGTTTCTTTAAATCTCTTGTACGGACTGCGGGGCAGTGATCTTTTTCTTTTCATGGCTCTTGGTAAGTTGACGTCGATGTTTTGGTTAACCCATTTGTAGACATAATTAAAGTCGCCAATGGAGCTTGCTTGGGAGACCCATTCCCCGTTGTAATTGTACGAGTCGGATGGCCGAGAGCGATCAGTGCTTGAAGGAGGAAGCCTGCGGTTGTCCTTGGCCCAATCGAACAGCTCGTCAATTTCTTGTTTGGACAACGATCCATCCTAGGATTGTGTGTTGGCCTTCAATTCTCATGCCTGTTACTGGATCAGTCTTAGAAATTTATGGAAAGATCCATAGGAACACCGTGATGACGGGGGTCTTTAGGGGCTTTGTCATATTTCCTAAGATCTTGGGAGCCCTTGGAGACTTGGTATAAGATGGGTGTTTGATGGTTGATTGGTTGACAGTGGCTAAATCATAATCAGTGCATTTCTCCGAGTGTTTCAAATTCCTTCCAGCCTTAGTCTTTACCCTCTGATTTGATGGCACTTTTAGTTTAGTTTTGCTAAGTTCAAGTTGCAGAGATTTTTGCACAACAATAGGCAATTCAGACTTGCGAGCAACGTTAGCAAAATAGTTATGGATCGGTTACAAGTTCTGATTAATTTCTAACCTTTGTTGTGGTGATAGATCTAATTTCGACACTAAATGTTCTTGAAGTTGATGAAAGTGTGATCCCTTGACGTAGACTGCTGGTCTGCGATAGCAGGTGGCACAAAAAGATCAGCAAGAACCATAGGCGTGTTAGCGGTAGAGCTGTCGAGACCGTACAGCACAAATTAGATAGGCGCGGTGAAGCACTGATGCCAGGCGAGGTGTGTAAAACTACGGCGGGCAGCATTTCTGGTGCTGCGTTTTCCGTTGCGTCGATTGTGGCTTCTTCCGTCTTGCTGTTAACAGTGGCCGATCTGCAGCAATGATTACGGCGTGACGATCTTTGACGTGCCGAAGGTAAGCTCGTTGCAACCGATGGTGAAATCAACAATTTACCAGGGGTTGGAGGAACACATGACGGAGTAGCAGAAGCTGCTTTTTTCCTCTTGATTTGCTCCAAACAGATCCTAGATTTCCGTTGTTTGTCAAGAATTTGGACCAGCATCAATCGTCATGCAAATCCGGCATGGATGAGAGTGGAGTCACACGTCCAGTGCTTCTGGCAGACAGTGTGCGAATCAAGTCGACGTGTATTAGAATTCATCGCACCAAATATCAAACTTCAGGTGCAGAGGGTTCAAAACCCAAAGGGGCACTGAGCCAGGGCCAACCAGCGGCGGAGGACTCTTCCTCGACGGCTTTGACTGAGAACTGTTTCTTCGCCATCTTGAATGCCTTTTTGTCCTTCCTTTACTTCAAGAAGTTCATGTGATGAACGGTAGAGGTAGACAGGAGCACACGTCTGAACACAGAGAGTGCTAGAGAATAAAAGATGATTAGAACACACATTCAGCGCATTTGTACCGAAGAAGGGAAGTGCAGGTCCGCACTTCAGGGCAAAGGAAAAACAACAATTTACCAGTGGCACCCTGGTAAATTGGTTTTTATTGCCTAAACGAAATATACACTACCTTGCTATTTTAGCATTCCCCTTCTCTGAATGCTTTGCTCCTAGAGATTAAATTTCTGTGCCACCAGCCCCGCAGCCTCACGCGCATCCCTCTGCATACAAAAGCATTGCGAGTCAACTAGTATCAACTTTTATTCCTCAGGTGTGCCCAGATGGTGATGTCGAGGGGAGGTAGGGTGGGTAATGTATATTTCCGTTTAAGCAATAAAAACTAATTTCAACCAGGGTGCCGCTGGCAAATTGTTTTTATATGCTGACTAAAATATACATTACCTTGCTATTTAAGCATACCAACAGACCTCGTCAGACGGTGGTGGGCAGCATCAGAACGGTCACCCTGGCTGGAGCCCCAAAAGTTTTGACAAATTTGCATAGTAATATATCGATGGGGATGTCCTGCGTCCCAAGGCATTGCAAATGCTTAAGGGGTTAAGCAATTGCAAATGCTTAACTCGTCTACTGCGACAAAAGGTCCTAGACGACATAGTCTTTTGACCTGACAGGACATATCTTGAAAGTAATGAGAAGTGATGACAGCATTGTAGGCACTGACGATCTTCTTAACCCAAGTAGCAATCATACAGGATGACGTAACTCCACCTGGTCTGGCGAAGGGAATAAAAAGCTGGGTGTGTCCTTTACGAAGGTGTTTAGTCTTTTTGAGGTAAATCCGTAGCACCCAGACTGGGCAAAGGGTTTGTTCCGATTCAGCCCCTAAAATGTTGGTGAGGGCAAAGACGAAAGGAAAAGAACGTTCACAAGGCTTCCGAGTCTCGGCTCAAGGGGTTAAGGTGATACCTTTGAAATCAACAAGAAAGAAACAATCGGAGAGAGCAGAGGATAGGGCTTGTATTTCACTGAATGCCCGATGCTAGGCTAAGCAAGAAGACAGTTTTGCAAGTAAGAAAACTAAGCCTGCAGGACGTTAGGGGCTCATATGGGGAAGTCATCAAATAGTTGAAGACAATACGGAGGTTCCAGTCCAGAAACTGTTGCTTGGTGATGGGTCGTTCAAGGTTGAAAGATTTCACCAAAGAGGATATTCTGTGCTGGTTGTCAACTGCCTTAAAATTGTGATGAGAGCAAGTGTCGAGTAGGTTGACCATGGGACTCCCCAAATGTTGAACAGAAATTTGTAAATTAATCTTGAGTGTCCATTCCCCTGATGGGAGTGGAAATACAAAGATGAAAGATGTCTGAGGTTAGGCTGTGTAGACTGTTGGATTTGGAGCCCCTATCGTTTCGAAGGTATGACAGTCGTGTTGTCCATGTGAACCTGACCACTTTCCCTGAAACCAGCTTCTGAAAATGTTGTAGAGCAAGGAGAACGCTCGGAGTTGGAGGATGTTTATGTGGTTTTTTTCGTAGCAGGGAGGGGGGGGGGGGTCAAATCCTGGAGACTTTATGATTTACAATGTGGGCTTCCCCATCCTTGTAGGGATGCATCTGCCAGGAGATACAAGTCTGGTGCAGGTTCCTGGAGGGGTACGGATTATGATAGAACAAGAACATCTGCCCACCAGAGCAGGATTTCGGAGGGGAACGTTGTTGGAAATTTTTGGCGTTGCATCGGATGGGGAGGCTAAGCCCCACTCGTCGATGCGTAAGTGATGAAGTGGCCGCACCATCCATTTCTCGTAGGGGACTGAATTGGCAAGGGAGTTTAACTTACCAATGACCGAGTTGAGTTCTTGGAGATTGTATGATGGGAGTCAACGGGAAGTCTCGAAGTGATGATATGGTGTCGGTTATCTCTCGAGAGATAGCACCATTGTTGCCAATGCTAGGTTGAAGAATACGCCGAGAAACACAAAGATTCGAGAAGGGGTGAGAGATTTGGGAAAGTTGATCCCGAAACCTAGACGACAAAGTTGCTGAATGGCGAAAGTGAAGTTTTGGTGGAGCGCAGTTTGGTTTTCGTGAAGCAGCAGCCAGTCAAGGTAAGCATACGCCGTTACTTCATGTTGTTGGTGAAGGAAGGCCAGGACTGGTTTCTAAAAGAGCTGTGAACACCCGAGGGGCTGCATTGAGGACGAATGGCAGGCACTGGAATTCATAAACACTGTTGCTGTAGATAAATTGGAAAAGGTGGCAGACTGCAGCCTGAAGGGGCATATGGAGGTAAGCATCCTCCAGGTCGATCGATACTGTCCAATTGCCAATGCTGTCCAAGGGAGTGCTGAATTGAGTCCACGGTTTCCATCTGGAAGTGAAAGTTCTGCATTCGTCTATTGAGATGACAAAGGTTGAATAAGAGGTTGTTGCCGCCAGATTTCTTTAGACAAAGGAACACCGAGCTGTAAAAGCCTGGACGAAGATGGTTTGAGCTTTCTTGAATTGCTTGTTTGGCTAGCAAGATTTGAATTTTGGCAGAAAGTTAAGCTCGGATTACAGATGTGAAGGACTACGGGGAGAAGAAACGAGGGGTGGAGGCCTTTGAAAAATTGGTTGATATCCTTTGCTTATTAAAAAAGAAGGGGTTCGGCAGTAAGGCGTTGCCAAGCATCCTTCGGTTTTGGTCAGAAGGCGCGGAAAGATGGTTTGGAGAATGGTCGTGGCTTTCGTCATGCGTGAAGGCGTAGGTTTTCGGGCAATATCCAGATAAGGGGCAAGCTTGGGAATGAGACATCGAAAAAGTGCGTCAGATTTGTGCAGTGGTTGATTGCGAAGCTCATGTCGTGTAAAATCGTTAAGGTTCGAAGCACACTCCAGTGCGAAGCCATGAAGGAGAAGGGAAGGAGAAGGGTCTTTAGCAAGCCAATTCTTAGAGTGACGGTAGTGAAGCTAGCTTTCTGAAATATTTGCCCCCTGAGGTAGGTGAGATATTTGGCTTCTAATTGATTACACCCTGAAGATAATATTTTGCAGAAAATGTTAGCAGCGCCATCAGCTTGTAAGGCAGCAGCTTGTGAGGACATCAATGAAGGCAGCGTTATCAACTTGTGAGGACATCAGCTTGTCAGGCAGCACGAAAGCCTAGACAAAGGAACAGAAGCTCATCAAGGGATGAAGAGAGCAGTTCCAAAATACATTTTTACTTCTCTGCTGTTTCTAGATTAGTAGATCCATCACCAAGAGAGCAAAAGACAGATGTTTCTTGTCCTGGACGGGGTGGTGGAGGGTCCTTATCAAGCTCCAATGGATCCCCTTTTCCTAAGAGCATACCGCCATTGCGAAGGATCGTTGTTAGAAGAGTTGTGGATTGTCCTAAAACAGCTTGCTGGCATGGGGGACAGTATCGTAGGCCATATCCAAAGCTAGTACAAAGATCACGGTTTTTTATGGGTCCTTTGGAAAGCAAAGGCATGTAGAGGAAACAATACGGGATTATGTCCTCCACAGGTCTGAAAGAGATCTCCGAAGGATCCGAGTCGTCTGCAAACGAAGAGGTGAAGCGGGCATGGAGTGATCCTTCGTGCCCCGAGGAGAGTTATTGATGTGGGGCATCTGAACCATTAGAGTTCGTCGATGTCACTCTGTTCTGCTGGAGGTAAGTGGGGATGGTGTGGCGAAGGAAGTTGGACTTTCCCCTCCTCCATTGGTGAGCCGAAGAAGCTTATTCGATGTGGGGTCTTGCAGGCTGGTCTTGAAATGAACGGGGGCATCTATCCTTCTTTTATAATCTCGTGAGTTCCTCCCCTCTTTCCCTTGAACCTCTTCCTCATGGATTCTACGGGTGGGCGGGGGATTACTCCGTTTCTCTTGATTCGTTCTTCCTTGGCGTCCGCCTCCGCTTCCTCTAGAACCCAGATTAGATGCTCCCCCTGATAAGAAAACAAAAATGCATGTTCACATTTTCAATCAAAGCCATGGTTCAAATTTTCTCAGCCCAATCAATGGGCCAAGTAAAATTGAACCGAAGGAATTGATACAAGGATAACACTAAAACCCTAGTTAATATTTTCTCAGTGATTTCTTAGACCAATGGAAGAAAACTAACAAGAACAAAATGCAGAGAAAAGATTACAATTAAAATTATTCCAACAGAAAACAAGATTAATAGTAACTGTTTTCAGTTAAAGCAGTTTTCTCAAGTCATTTCTAAAGTAAACGAAAAAACAAATATTTCAAAAGGAAAGTACAAATTGAAGAGAATGCGGAGAAAGAAGAGTATCCATTAAACCGTGGAATAAATAACATTTAAGCCCAGGGTCAAACTTCTTCCAACCATTGCTAAAGTCAAGAGAATTAAAAGGTTTTACCATTTAAAAGGATTAGTGTAATGTTAAAACGTAAGGACACAAATTATTTAGCAATATGTTTTTCACTTATGACTGTGATTGAAATTTCCTCAGCCAAGTCTTAGGCCAAGCGAAATACAACAGAGGGATTAACATGTCTTACACACTAAAATTCCGAGAAAAGAATGGAACTAATGTTTTTAACTAAAAGAATGAAGGTAAACAATTGGTTGAAATTTTCACAGCCCATTACTTAGGTTAAGTAGAAAATCGAAAGGCATGAGCGTATAAAATATTAATGATGAAGAAAATGATAAGAATCTAAGTCCAAAGCAAACTAAAAGAAAACTTAGTTCCAATTAAAAGAATCCTTGTTCTTATTTCCTCAGTCCATTTCTTAGGCCAAGAGAAACAGAACTAAGGACCAGCCATTAAAAATATTAACATAACGTGAAGAAAATGCTCACAAAATGCTTGCAGAACAGATTAGCAACATTCCCACCTATATGGCCTTGGTTCAAATTTCCTCAGCCCATTTCTTAGGCCAAGAGAAACAGAACTAAGGACTAGCCATTAAAAATAGTTAACGTATCGTGAAGAAAATGCTCACAAAATGCTTGCAAAAGAACAGAACAGCAACATTCCCTCTTGTATGGCCTTGGTTCAAATTTCCTCAGGTCATTTTCTTATGCCAACAGAAACAGAAATAAGGACCTGCCATTGAAAAAGATTATTATAATATTGAAGAAAATGCTGACAAAAGAACTCAAAAGAGTAGCAGCCCTCTTATATAGCCCTGGTTTCAATTTCCTCGGACCATTCCTTCGACCAAGAGAAATAACTAAAGACCAACCATTTGCATGAAAAGCAGTACACTGAAACAGTACGTTAAGAAAATGCTCACTAAAGAACTAATATTGCCACGGTTTAAATTTCCTCGGCTCATTTCTCAAGCCAAGTGAAGTAACCGAGACTTTGAGGTAGCTATTAGAAGAATAAAAGTACTTTCAGGATCTTGGCTAACATTAAACAAACTGGAAAAGAGAGGATTTAGTATATCCTTTATAAAACCCTGGTTCATTACATTCAAATCCAATACCAAGGCTAAAGTAGGCGAACTGCAAGAGGTGAATATTAAATGCTTAAAGGTGACACCAACGTTAAGAAAAAAAACAGCAAACGAGAATAACAGCACTGTCATCAAAAGACTTGGAGCAGCTATCCTCAGCCCATTTTTTATGCCATCCAAAAGTGAAGAATAGCACAGAAAAACTCTAGAATCACTCAGTCTATAAGGAAGAACTGCATTTAAAAACCCAAATTCCAACCTTCTTTAGGCCAAGTGAAATAGAACTGATGGGAAATGATTTTGTAGCAGACTTTTAACGCAAGCGATTCCTAATGGTATTTTTCCTCAATCCCTTCGTAACTGGAATTTATGCAGCTGTAGGGATTTATTAAATTGGTTGGTCAATAATGGGGTAGGTTGTACAAGTCCATATGAAGAATCTCAGGAAATGCACTCCAGATTAAGGGTGGGGGAGTGCATGCGTTAACTGTGTCTTGAGAGCGATAACATTTCCATTAATTAAAACTGCAACTTTTGTCTAATTACTTTGGAAAATTAGTTGCAACGATAATTTTAAGAAATATATGGTAGCTTTCCTGAGCATAATCGATAATGCACTAATTTTACATTCATGCAACATGTTGGTAGTTCTAAAACACTTCCGGTTTCATTTTGAAAAAGGAAACTTTGTCAACAAGCTTGGACGGGCCGTTTCACTGTGCCCGTTACTGAAAATGGCAGTGCAGCACTGATCGCATTTAGGGTTTTGAAACTTTGGTAACTGTTGTAAGAGATGAACTTTATAACTGGTAAAGGAAAATACATATTAATGTAAATATGAGAACCAGTGTTTCGATTATCTGCTTGTTACGGCACTTGGGTAACTGAGCAAAACTCTTGTTTCAATACCAAGAGCTATTATCAAACATCAGTGACTGAAAAAAATTTGCACAACTACAGCGCATCCCAGTTTTATATGGAAATTTGAAGTAGTAAAGGGACGTAGGCTAATGTCAAAAATTGCTTGAAATGCACTCAGGTTTCCCCAACAACGCCTTCCACTCTCATCTTCGAACTTGAGGGACTACAGCTGCAAAGAGTACAACTCCTTTCAACCAAGTAACTCTTTTCTTTCTGAATGTTAAAAGCAAGCCATGTTCAGCTTACCAAATAAATACGCCCCCCAGCCTTCTTGAAGCTGCTAGTTAAAAGTATCTTCGTTCGGAAATAATTTTTGTATGCTCCCAATTAGCTATCGGTCTGCATTCTCCATGCTAGTTACTCGTATTTTTGCCACACTTATTTTCAGTTTCTTCCCATGAAGTTATTTTTTGGATCAAATCATTCCAAAACCGTAGAAAGGGCTATGTGACCAACCAAGATCTATAATTCGAACCAGAGTCCCAGTTCTTTGCCCATTCATTAGCGATCCATTGTTCAGTTGAAAAAACAAACTAGGCCTATGACTATTTCTTCATGTTCCATCCTGTCTTCCTTAATTGGTTGCCTTCAGCCAAGAAGTATACGTTGCAAACATCTTCATAGTTATGCCATTGAACAGATCCTGCAAGAAAAAATGTATATTATTAATGTACGGTTACAGAAATTAAAGTTCTTACCAAAATTAAAACAAAAAAAGCCTTGAGAGGATGTCGGGACCAAACAATGGAATGGAAACATTGACCACAACTGAAAAGACAGTGGGTCAGCTACACGATCGAATCTCTTGCCCGACCAAGGTAAAAATAGGATATAATCTAAAATGCATTTAAAAATACATTGCATAATATAATTTGCAAGAATTGCAGACTGTATTTTTTCTTTACATAAACTAACCCTTTTACGTCCACGCCTTTTTTTCAATTCGCAAGCGAGAAAGGCCATGGCCGCAACATGGATGCCGTGAACAAGTTGCATGCCTCACGAAAATAAATTGTACTAAAAAAACTATGCGGTCTTGGCGTATAAAAATTCGCAGACGTAATAATTATATTGTAAATTATTGAACAGAAATATAATTGGGACCATCGTCCTACATTTTCTTTATTTAAAAAAATTTTCAAGTTCGACTATGTAAACAGCGCTAACATAAGTTTCAACTTACGGAACTCGGAATGATAACATCCACTCGATATTCTTTCGTCACAATGCCTATTATTACTTCCGAAATCATTATTTTATGTTTTATTATCGTAAAAATAGATTAAAGTTGCTTTATTCCCCCAATATTTACGATCGCTAAAAGCTCACTACCATTTCGTCCTCAGCGGCCATATTGAGCGGCTGCCCACAAGCGAACGCGGTCCTGCTATAGCGCCAATGAATACGACCTTGACTCGCTTCGCGTGACGTCACGAATGAACGGCCGACGGGTCACGTGCCGCGAACGAACCAATCGGTGCACGCGATCGGGAAGAGTTTGAACAAGGGCGGTTGAAACAGCATATTTCATTCGAGGAATACAGGCAGTGACGTTGGAGTTGATGACGTAATTTTTCGCGGACTAGAAAATTGGGAATCCTCTCTCTCGAACGCGCTCAAGACGGTGGCTGAACGTTGCGTGTTTCCGGAGATACGATCGTTTGAACCAAGGGCTGTTTTCAGCAAACAAATGCAATTTTCACGTCAATTTTGGCGACGATGCCAACAATAACATCGACTTAAGGTAATAAAAAGATGATTTGAATTAAATAAACCGAAATAAACCTTCAATATACGTTCCAAAATACCTAATTCAATCGGAGTTAGCCTCCGATGTACGCAATAGGTTTTTTTTTTTTTTTAACAGGGCGTAGAACTGAGCGAACGGTATGTCGTCGTTTGGTCTTTTTTGCAGCGGAATTGCGACGACGGTATATCATCGTTCGGACCTAAAAGGGTTAAATATTATTTTCTGGATATCAGATATATTACAAAGGCTTCTAAAATATAGTCCTATTTAAAACTATATTGTGAATAACATTGCATAACCCTATTTCAAGGGGTAGCTACAAATTATATTTGGAATACATTCTGTGTAAAAATATTAAATCGCAGATTTTGACTTCATTGAGTTTTCAGAAATTCCACGTGATCGTTCCATACTAACACTCAATCTCAAACACAAAATACCACTTTGGTATTCACTAACTTCAACTAATTGAAAGGGGTGTGGTAATTTCACTTCCTGCAGTCTTCTTCAGGCTCCCTGTAAACATGTTTTATTTTTTTGCTGTGTCAATGCTATGTCGATCGTCACCATTTGAATTTTTCTGTGCTTGCAGCCCTCTAGATTTGTCAGCTTGCGCTCCCTACCTCTGTTTCACCTTATTCCTCCTGTTCTTCTTCACTAGACCTGCTTTCAAGCCTTCTCTACACCGAAAAAATGCTTCTATTCCCCGATTTTTCAGAATTTTCCGGACTCGTTTGCTTTTGCCCTCGTGATAAGAAAGTCCCACTCGACGTCTTTTGCTGGTGATGCTCACATGTTCATCCTCAGTTTCTTCTACCTTCTTTTTCTCATCTTTTCTCAGTGCTCCCTCATCGAACTGTTCAAGAAGTCTGGGGAGTATCCAAGCCGAATAAGCCTTCCCTTGCGTTATACAAATGCCAACGTGCCATTTTTCAGTCTGGGAGTTCCTCGCCAGTCTCTTGGGATGCGACTATGTAAACACAGGCCAACCCTAGACTCCACATAGGGTTGGTATCTAATATGCTGGTATCTAAGGGCTGGTCCCCCTTTCCAGCAGCAAGCCAAAAAACAAGAATTCTTCCTTCACACTCCACCTCTGCAGTGAGCCCCAACTCCTTTTTCCATTCATTCAGCTACTTTAACACTTCTGCTCTTCTGCCACTCATTCTTTTTCAGGATAGATAGGATGTCATCAACAAAACATTGCCAAAGCTTCAGACTTGGTCTCGTTTTCATAAAACACTGATCAAGGTGTTGCATTACCAGTTCCGCGATAACGAGCGAGTGAGCTGGAGTACCCCATAGGGGCCCCGCTAACTTGTCTGAAGCTACGGTCACAAAATCCACATAAATCAAAGCAAGAAGTACGTTTAACAGCGCTTTGGCTCTCTCCCACGCCTCTCGCAGAATCTTCTGCATACGTGCCAACTCACGGAACATCTCCAGGATCTGTCTGTGCGAGAGGCTAGGGAAGAGTTTAGTCACGTCGAACGACATGAGCACCTCGGCTTGCTCCATCTAACTTCCTCAAGGCCCCCGAGAAGATCCTTCGTACTTTTAAGCCGGTAGGGGCTAGGAGATATTTCTCCAATAATCGTCCTACCTTTCAGTCTAAATGTAGGACTGAGACCCCTTTCGCAGATGTAATTAATTAACTTAGGCGACATGACTGTTTCTCGTTGTGGGAGCTTAGGCCGTAGATGTTCCAGTTCATCATTTGTCAAGAAGTCCTCTTATGCAGGCGCTCCATACCGTCCACCAAATCCATTAGTGGGGTGTCCCCCAAGTTTCGACCTACTTCTGCATACATTCATGAACCTAATTTTTACATTCAGCAATGTATGCAGAAGTAGGTCATGACTTAAAGGAACACCCAACTGAAGTATTTGGAATACAGTATGGAGTGGCTGCACAAGGAGGACTTCCTGACAAATTATGAACTGGAACACCTACGGCCTAAGCTCCCACAAAAGCTTCCCAGTCTGTTAAGCTACAAAAGGAAAGACAGCCATATCGCGCGATTACATCCGCGAAAGGGGTCTCAGCCAAACGTTTTGACTGGATAGCCAGATCACTGGAGAAATATGCCCATAGCCCCGGCTGAAAAGTACGAAGAATCTTCTTGGGGGCCTTGAGAAGTTAAGATGGAACAAGACGATATGGTCGCACCATTCTACGTGACTAAGGTCTTCCCTAGCCACTCGCACATATTGATCCCTGGAGAATGATGTTCCATGAATTGGTGCGTACGCAGAAGATTCCGCAAAAAGTGTGGGAGAGAGACAAAGCACTGTTACATGTGCTACTTGCCTCGATTTACGTGGAGTTTGGTTACCATACCCTCAGACAATTTAGCAGAGCCCCGAAGGGGTACTCCAGCTCACCCGTTATCGCGGAAATGGTACTGCAACACCTTTAAGTTTATTATGAAAATGAGGCCAAGACGGACGCCACTTGGCAACGTTTTGTTGATGACATTCTATCTATCCTTACAATGAATGAAGTAGCAGACGTGTTAAGAATTGCTGAATGCGTGGAAAAAGGAGGAGTTCATTGCTGAAGTGGAGTGTGAAGGAAGATTTTGATGGATGTGCTGCTGGTGAGAGGGACCAGTGGGAGTATTACATACCAACCCAATGTGAAGTGAAGCCTACTGTGTCAGGAACAGACATTCCAAGAGAACTTAGGGCGGTGGCTCGAAACGAATGCAAGAGACTAGCAAAGAATTCTATGACTGAGAAATGGCACGGCAGCTTTTGTATAATGTAAAGGGCTTGGATACCCCGTCAGGGCTCCTGGACAGTCTGATGAAAGAAGCGCTGAGCAAAGCCGAGAAGGAGATGGTAGAAAAAACCCGAGGATGAACACCTGAGCGTCACCAACGAAAAACGTCAAGTGGGACTTACCTATCTTAAGGGCGTAAGCAAACAAGTCCAGAAATTCTGAAAAATCAGGGAATGGAAGCATTTTTTTTTTTGTAGAGAAGGCTTGAAAGCAGGTTTAGTGACGAGCAACAGAAGTAGGATAAAAACATAGATAGGGCAGTAGAACGTAAGGAAGAGGAGGCAACCCTGATGAAGATAGCCAACATGCGGGAGGTGGTGTACAAAGTTCCATGTGGAGACTATGGCGGCGAATAATTGGAGAAACGAGAAAAGGGATGAAGGACAGGATTAGGCAGCACATGGCCGACACCCGGAAGCAATAAGGAAGAAAACGGCGTTGCAGTGCACAACGTGGACAATGGTCACTACGATAATTGGGAGAGAACCCAACACCTCAAATTCATCGAGACCAACATCTCCAAAGATTTTGATCATTTGCCACCCACGCGCACTTGAGAAAGGGAATGAGCCTCATGAATATTCAGGCACCGGAAACACCCAACATCCGATTTTTAGAATAGAATAGAATAGAGAACCCGACGGTGCAAGCAAAAGCCAAGAAGCACCCACCCCCCCTCCCCCCCAAACCCACACACACACACACCCAAACCAAGGACCAACCACCAGGAAAAGCCTAAGCAAGAAAACGGTCCAGCCGACTTTTGAAAGCATCAAGCGAAGTTGAAAGAACAACCGAAACAGGAAGGGCATTCCAAGCCTCGACCACGCGTTCTGAGAAAAACCGGTGCCGAACATTACCAGAGGAGACACTTCCACAGAGTTTGAGGGAATGCCCCCTGGTCAAAGTGTGAGAGAGACAAAAAAAGTCGGCTGCCTGGACGTCAATAAGGTGGTTTAATATTTGGTAAGTGAGGATAAGGTCACCCCGGAGGAACCTGGTTTTGACCGAGGTCAAGTTTAGTTTGCGGAGTCGTTCATCATAAGACAAATTTTTGAGGGGAAGGCACCATTTAGTGAGGCGGCGTTGACAAGTCTCAAGACGGGCGAAGAAAGAAGCATAACAGGGGCGGCCAACCTGAGAGCAGAATTCGAGCGTAGGGCGAAGGGAGGTTTTGTACAGGAGAGCAAACAGCTTAGGTGAACCAGCAGAGAAAGTTTTAAGAATGTAGTGGGCTTTTTTGAAGACTTTGCCGAAGACTTAGTACAAAACGATCTGAACAAGCACCTCTGGGGAAAATCGAGAGCACAAGCTGACAAATCCAGAGAGCTGCAAGCATTGAAAACTTCAAATGGTGACAATTGACACAGCACTGTTGTTAAACCAAACAAGAAAATTAATTTGTGATTTCTTTCTTTAAGTTCACAGGACGCTTGAAGATGACACCAGGAAGTGAAATTATAACCCCTTCAAAGCAATTGAAAATTAGCGAAAAGTGGTATTTTGTGTTCAAGGTTGAGCATTAGTATGAACGATCAATTGAAATTCTACAGTGTATTTTTATTTCATAGTCAGTTATTTCTAAGAAGGTCTTTTTAGAGCATACTTACGCTATAGTATACAAAATGCATTTCATGCCGATTTAAAATTATTTTGATAAAAAATTGCACTAGCAGAGGTTTTTTTTACATGTATTACATGTATTATTAATAGGGTTGGGGAGGAGAATTTTGTGACTGAGACCCCTTCTAAAATGTCTTAAGATTCATTCCTATTAGTTCCGTCTAAGTTTATAGAGGGCACCATGAGTTTTATGTGGGAATTTCTACTCAGTTTTCATACTAAAATTAAACTAAACTAAACGAAACTAGCTAGTATTTAATTATTATTTAGTTTAGCTAAGTTGTAATTTAGTTTACTTTAGATTTCGGCTGAAAAATGAGCAAAAATTACCAGATGTTACGCGTGGCACACTCTGTAAACTAGGACGGAACGAATGAAACACGTTTCAATAGGGACTTTTTAGAGTTACAAATTCTCCTTCCCAACCCTATAAATTCTTGGTAAGCTATTACAATTTGTTGAAAATACTGCGCGCAATGCTTATTCACAGAAAGTTTTATTTAAAAATGCATTTCGTAATACGCATGGTGTAAGGAAGGCCTACGCTTAAAAATACACTTCAGAAAACATTGCACATCACATCTTTATAGGGAAATACACTTTTCAAAATGTATTTCGGATGGATTTAAAAACATTGCAATGAAATCTGAAATAAATTATTAAACTTGGGTCGTACACCATTGTGCAATGTATTATGAAATGTATTTTTTAAGGGTCAGAACAGGGTGCATACAATACCTAAAGAGTTCCTTATTTTAATTTTAATATTTATAAGCACCTTAAAAGTGCCAAGTTTGAAAATAGGGTAAGAATGTCCTTAAAAAAAGACAATGTGTCTGCTAAGGCCAAACAAAAAAAATGGTTTGGTTTGCGTTACCCGACCGACCCTAAACTTTATTTCCGACCAAGGGAAAAAAATCCCCCTCCCTATTTTGACGCCCCGTCAGGCTATGATACAAAAATGGTTCAAATGCTTCCTGGAAAAAAGAAAAATATTGCTCCACGAAGGTGAATGTGTTTTTATTACATAAAAAATATTAAATTACAATTTTTGAAGTAAAGACTTTCTGATTTAGTAACAAAAAAAAAAGCGTAAAAAAAAAGAATTTTCTGACCGACCGACCCTATTTTTTTTTAACTGTGTAACGCAAACCTGGGTAGGGTTTTCAGGCTTTTTCAACGCTGCTTATGAGTAGCAAGTTGAGCTTACCGCTTTTGGTATTAAGTGGTAGTTTTAAACTAGGAAATAAATAGGGATGAGCGATTTTAGCTGCGATCATGATTTAAAATTTAAAATCGCGATATTGTAACGCGACTTTACTTTCAAATCGCGACTGTATATGCAATTTTTTTAAGTAAAAAGTAGGCCTAAGTAAATTTAAGTAGCCAGCTAAAAAAAAACTTCAAAGATAAAGTCAAAACCAAAAAAGAAAATGAAATCCAACAATCAAAATCAGTGGCAACCGACATTGGAGAGGGTTGCCCTATCCTACTCGAAAAAATAAAAAATAAAATATATCGTTTCATGATCTTCACTTGTAGTGGGAAGGCAACTCGACCCCAATCGCAAAACAACCTGGGGAAAAACGCATTTTCGGCAGGGCCAAGAAAAGAAAATCTGGAACTTTTCAAACTTCAAACCATCGTATCTCAGCCAAAAATGGGACAATTCTAATTCTGTTCTCGCAGAAATCAAGAATTATCAATTCTCTAACTTTCTGGGGAAGGACATCCTCAAAATTCACCTTTATTAAAGAACTACAACGAGAAAACCATGTTCAGTGATCGCTGATCTTTCCAAAACGTTGTCGTCTTTTATTATACATTCTGTAAGAAAATATTTCGGCATAAAGCCATTCAGCTTACTGATTGTAAATAGGATTAAGGGTCCTGCAAATTGCAGGCCCTTACGATACATTATGCCTTTATTAATTCATTTCAGTACCTAATTATACATATACGCTACAGTTTTTTTTATTGAACATCAATTTTATTGTCTAAAATCTTTTGCTTAAAACTCATTGCTTCTCTTTTAACATGATAAGCAGGATTATATTCATAGCCTTTTTTAAGTTTTAATGGCTGTGTAATTTTATTTTCTGAAAGTCCATAGAAGCTACTCTGCCCATTCTTCTGTTTAACAATTTTTACTACCGTAGGCCTATATAAAATCTCGCCTGAGCTGTAGCGACCACTCCTTCGTTTTGGTGCCAAACCTACGAGACCACTTCCTTTAATCATCAGCGTGGTTGTTGCAGCTGCTGGTAGGCCCTAACCTAATCCAGTGGGCCGTAGCAAAGGAGCTACCGCATGTGTCAGCGGTTTGGTCTGCTGGATCCGACCCATTAGCATAAACACTAACAGTAAAATACAACGATAGCAGATTCACAATTTTGATTAGCAATTAGTTGTTTTTTTTTTTTTAGGCCTACTATTAAAAAAAAGTAGGCCTTACACCTGTAGGTCCATGGTAGTGGTAGCATACATAGGCCTAATATTGTTTAATTTAATTTTTTAGTTTTAATTGTACTGAATAGATACCCACTGATTAATATTTTCAAGCAAGTAAAATTAACATTTCTACAACTTCAAGACTTGTGCCAGGTTTTCAGAGTCGTCGTGAATAGTTGGGGTATTGGACTAATGGCACCACGAGGTGAAGGTTGGCCACGGATCGCGCTTATCTAACCCCTATCTTTCTCCTAGCCAGAGAGCCGTGGACTACACCCACTACAGTTAGTTGCAGGGAAGGAAAGCAACTGTTGCCTAGAAAGCTAAGCTCTGCGCGGCTAAAAAGCGAGTAACCTTGGCTTTTTTTGCTATTTAACACAATGCAAACCACATAGCTCATAACTTGCCGTTTCAATTATTGTAAATAAAAACAGTTGTTGCGAACCCTGTTCTCATGCTCAACACAACCGTTCTAGCTTGACATTTTGCGTTGCAGCCTTGCGCAAGAAAATAAAAACTGCTTCGCAAAACAACAACAATGCATTGCAAAGTGCGATGTGATACTGCTTATGTAGAGCCCTGTTCTTCAGTCAGCCGTCATGTTATCCCGGGCAAAAGGTGTTAGCCAGTGAGTCTAGTTTAATGTAACTTGATTGGTTTTTGATGTTTTAACATGAACATAAGTTTCGGCACTTTTGGTTCTTAGTCATCCCAAATTCGAAAGAGTTTTCAAGGCTCCGTAAAAGTTCAGCATTTTAGATTACGTTTTAACTAGGGATAGTTCGATATTGATATCGGACCACTATAAGGCTTCCGATACAGGTAGTCATTACGCCAAGAAACGCAACTGTCTTCCCTGCAAAACTGACACCAAGCGCAGCAAAAGCAACAACCAAGTGAGAAAAGCAAAGCTATTTTCTCAGTTTGTAATGAAAATGTAACACGTGATGGTTCCGAGCCTCTTAAGCTTTAAAACGACTAACTTAAAATCTAACCAGAAGATGAATGTACTGAAGCCATAAGGCCAAACAAAAAAAATTTTTTGGTTTGCATTACGCAGTTAAAAAAAATAGGGTCGGTCAGTCGGAAGATTATTTTTGTTGTTGTTACTAAATCAGAAAGTCTTTACTTCAAAAATTGTAATTTAATATTTTTTTATGCAATAAAGATACATTCATGTTCAAGGAGCAATATTTTTCCTTTTTCCAGGAAGCATTTGAACTAGGGATGTGCGATACTCGAAAAATTCGAGCCGAGCCGAGTATGAAACTTGTACTCGAACTCGGCTCGCAGCTCGAGTCCATACTCGAAAAACTCGAATCCGGTGAAAATGCGATAACTTAGTCAATTTTTGACCGATTTTGACATTCCAATATACCAAATCGATTGTTTCGATGAGAGCTTTCCAGTGGTGTAGATTAACAGCCAATAACTGAAACCATTTTCAAGTTATATACTAAAACTGAAAAACCATGACCGACACAGTCAACTAAGCACTATCTTTGTTCCTATTATCTTAACAAATTAAAGGGAAACTTGCAAACAAAATATTTCCGTCAAATACTCGAACTCGGCTCGATACTCGATTCCTTTGTTGCAAACTCGGCTCGGCTCGACTCGAATTAAAATTTTTCTACTCGCACATCCCTAATTTGAACCATTTTTGTATCGTAGGATGGAGCGTCAAAATAGGGAGGGGGATTTTTTCTCCTTGGACGGAAAAAAAGTTTAGGGTCGGCTTGTACAAATAGGGTCGGTCGGGTAACGCAAACCAAACCATTTTTTTTGTTTCGCCTAAGTAGGAATAAGAGCAAAAATGTTGTTACTGCTGCAAAGAACTTTTTGGATTATCTCTGCATTTGTAACCCACGCATAACGAGCAACTTGAGTTGCATTTGCACGGAAATAAAATTTTAGTTGTTTATTATTATTATCGGGATCGGATCGGTAAAAATTCATATCGTATGATCCCTAATTTTAACACAGGGGTGGCATTACTAGGGAGGGGGGGGGGGAGCAGGAGCGTGCATTCGGAAGTGGTATCAACTGGTATACAGGAGGAATAACTATCGGTCAAGATTCCAAGGGCCTACACGATTTGTCTTCGTTTACTCAAATAGAATTTTCCATTGTTATGGCTTGCTTCAAAGCGATGTTTTAGGAGTTCTATGTTTCACAGACTAGTAGCATAATTTTAAAAAAAACTAATCCTGAAATAAGTGGCTATACGCGAGAGAGACATTCTTCTTACAGTTACTAGTTAAACTTTTTTTTTAATATTTCATTTCCAGTGTTTTTTTAACATATATTTTTACGCAAATGCTTTAAATAACAAAGAAAAGGTAAGGTGATATACATCTTTTACGTAAATGCAACCATTGAACCTCAAAAAAGTTGTTTTTTGGGGGGGGCGGGGGAGGGGGAGTCCCTCCTATCTCCCACGCAGGTGGAGGGGGGGGGTTAACCTTGATATCATAGCTATTTTTGAGCGTTCTGTTATTCGTCTTCGTTGACAAGTAAACTAAAATGATTTCTTCAACTAGAAAGTGTTAAAATAATTCTTTTACAATGGCTTTCTACATTACACGTTTATATCGTGAGTAATCTATAGGTTCACAGCTACAGCTTAAATTTAGATTTACCACCAGCAAAGTGCTGATTGTCCAACCAACACTTCGGCCATATTTCGCAAATCGGGGTTTCGCTGTAGTGCTCAAACACACAAATCATTTTGAATTAATCCTCTTTAAAAATTATGCAGAACTGCTTTGACGTAATCCATAAAATGTATTTCAGCTTTCTTCACCACTTTTACTTGGTTCGCTAATAAACCGCCCCGTTTTTGAGGTTCCAGGCAGATTTATTCAGTTTGCGTAATTAGGTTATGCCTCATAATAGATTTCCTACATATCTAATACTCCATTATATACTTTAAGCTTATTCTATTTAAATAAAATCGTGGTAGTAATGAAAAGTACTCAAATGGTTCAGGAAATGCGTCTAGTTAATGTCAACAGTGAAAATAATGTGTGCTACGGTTAATTAGGCCTAGCTAGCATTAACTACTTTATAACACAAACTTCACAGACAAATGAGTTCAGCATCAATAATTCGCACACCGAACTGGTCATTCCAGCTTAAGTCGGACCAAAGGAGGTTGCAGTCATATTTTTGATTTTTCTCAAATTTGGTATGTTGAATTGTTGGTAGAGTCCATAAAATCAGTCAAACCCCAATTTTTCTTTTGTTTTTTGGGGTTAAATAGTTTAGGAGTACTGGACCTCTATAAAGTATTGGATGTGGCAGCCGTCTTGGAATTTTGTGTTCCGTCTATTTTTGGATCAAACCTTTATATCTTGGAAAGTATTGGAGCTACAGTACAAGGATGATCAAGATGTCAAATGAAAGGTACTGATATAATCTATCACGCTACACCATAAAAATATGTGTTTAATATTCTCAGAAGTTATGTTAATGTAGAACATATGCTAATTATTTATTAAGACGCCAAACCCCGGTTGGGTAACATAAAAGAATACACTTTTTTTTTGTAAAACTAAGCATTAGTTCAATGCAAAATTTCAATTTGTTTTTTGTCAACCTTTATAAAGATAGGGAGCATTCCATCTCAAATGGACCAAAATTAGAAAAATTGGTTGCCACAACTTTATTTTTCTTCAAATTTGATAGGTAAGTAGGCGCCATGCAGAAAGTCATAAATCCAAATTATTAAATTTTTTAATTCACTACTTTAGGAGCTACAGGCATTTTAAAAAGTTGCGCTTTTGGCAGCCATCTTGGATCGTAACGAAGTTTTACACTTTAATAACTTTTTAACTATTTATCAGAATTTATTTTTCTTGGCATCAAATGAAAGATAATGAAACATACTTACAAACTGGTGGCTTGAAATTTGATTTGAGTGAAGATAACCTACATTTGAGCTGCTTACAAGTTTTATGCACATTTTCGTAGTCAATTTGCCAGTTTTGGCCCTGTGAGCGTCCACATTCAGTACATTTTACTTGAAGCAAAGTACCCATGTTAATTTTTTGTTTCTGCAAAAAGTACGCATAGAAACCTTCCACCCAAAAAAAAATTGAAATTCATCTGGAAGCTCCCAGGGGCAAAACGTAGGTTTTTAAATTAGCTAGGTACAACAAATTTGCATAAAACTTGTGTTTAAGAGGCTCAAATGTCGGTTATCTTCAACAAATCAAATTCAAGCCACGAGTTTGAAAGTAGGTTTTTTTTTTTTTGTGTGTTGATAACAGGTAGGGGCTCATGTCACTTTTTTCATTACTATTTCTTTTGTGAACTTTTATTTTCCTGCAATGCAAATGATGGGAAATAGTTGTCAGTGCCATGCACAACCCCACGAGAAGACAGGGGAAACTTTTAGTAAAATTGGCACAATCAGTTTTGGGATATTTTAAAATGCACATAATTTAGGCCGTGCATAGTTAAATAGATGTTTCTCCTGAACTAACACACCAGTTCAAACCCCACAGGTTTAAAATATTTGTTCCCAACATTTTCTGGTAGAAATTCTTTTTTAATTTTGTAAATTTTTTTAAATATGGGCCTTAAAAATGTTGTTATCAAACAAATTTTTTACCATGAAAGGGCAGAGGCTATGCCATGCCTCCCTTGCACCTCTCTGTGCAAGCATTGAAAGTTACTTATATAATAGGCATTAGTTTGAAGTAAACTGCTTCATCAGAATATTTGAAAAACATTTAAATTCCATGAATCATTCACATAACCAAGTGTAAAATGTCTAGGTACATACAGAAGAGTTTTGCATCTAGATACATCATTAAGGCTGCCGATATCATTTTTGGATAGCGATACTAGGGATGTGCCGATTATCGTATTCATATGGGTATTGCCAGTTATCGGAGGCAATTCCGATATATCGGTACCGCCGATATACACCTCCAATGTACCGATATACCGTATTGGATCACATATAAGGTGCACTTTTTTCGATATACGAAAACGATGATAACTTCGCTAAATACTGGCCGATTTTGACATTCAAATGCACCATTTTAACCCTTTTTTCACCAGCTTTCCAGTGGTGCAAACCAGAAGTCATTAGCTCCACCCGTTTTGAAGTTATATGTAAAAAACCGTTTAACTTACATTTTTCAACAAACGTGGCTTGCAAACATAAGAAAAACTGCTGCTTGCTGGTATTTTAGAAATCATAAAGTGCTCGTCAGTTGATTAATTAATATCAACATATTCACATATTTAGATTTTTACATCTTTACAATTGTGCAGAAAATGTTTGGCTGCATGTATTTTTTTTGTTGGGTAAGGTCTGGGGAAAATGGCAGCAAGGAAAAAAGCTTTGTACCGTAAATCGCCTAATAAACGCCCTGGTTCTACAATTTTTTTAATATTCTTTAATATTTTTATGAGGTTACATTAAATACAAATTTTTTTCTAGCAGTACATCGGCAGCAGAAACTATATCACACTTTCATTTTTTGCAATAATAATAATTATTTAGTGTTATATCAGCAGTTATCGGCATTCCTTTTTAACAGTAATCGGTATCGGCACATCCCTAAGCGATACCAACAACCCTCTCCACTGTCGGTTGTTACTCGCCACTTGGCGAATGGAAATCAACAGTTGGCAATTTGGAATTTAGACTTACTTGCCAAAACGGCGACTAGCAATAGAAAATGTTACTCAAAGAGCGATGTCTCGGGAACCACACAAGTTAAGAGACGAACGGTTTGCGGCATTATGCTCAGATTTTTAATGGTACGCAACTGCTTTTCGTGAATTAATACTGGAGTTCAGTGCCGTAGCCAGGAAATTTTCTATATCCCCGCACTCTAATTAAAATGAAGAGAGCCCCCCCCCCCCAAAATAAGATCCCATTTCCACAATTTAAAAAATACCCTCTCACAGAAACAATCGCAAGTAAAATTAGAAGTGTAATTGCAAACTACACAAGAAACAAAATTAAAGAAAGCTTTTATGTATGAATTGATAAATGTGTTTTATTTTTATCTTACATCAGTTACTTTCTTCATTTTGTTCGACATCCTCGAGTAGCCATTACGTAAGCTTCTGTGCTTAAAAACAATTTTAACGCAATAATCAACTTTTTTTTTTTAATTAACAATCAGAACGGTTTATTTTGCGACTGCGTATTCAACAATTTAACTCGGCTCCAGAAGCAGACATTTCCAAATAAATTAGTCATTTTATCGTGTCGGGCTAGAAATTGTTCTGCCAGTAGGAAAAAAAAATTACAAACGTAATCGTTAACTGCTTCGAAACTGTAAGCTTTGTCCTGATCCGGGCCATTTTCATTCCTCATTTTCAAAGGCGTATGGTATAAAGGCCTCGTCGCACTTGCGCTGTTTGGCCCAGCAACAAAGCCCCCGGCTGGCTACGGCCCTGCTGGAGTTAAAAAAATTTTTACAATTTCGTAAAGGTAAGGACATGTAATTTCCGCGATTATGCGAATTTACTAATTTTGCAACCTTTTAACACCCGTCGGCAGCTACAACATTAATTCTTCTTGTGTCGGGTACGGAATTGTGAGATATGGCAAAAATGTTCCGCATTATTTCGCAAAATCTACTAAACCCCGCAAAACAGTGCAGTTTTTAAAATTTCTTCGCAAAATAACCTGAAATATTAATTTAAATTAAATGTACAGCTTCAAAAATATGTTTATTTGAAAAAAATCGACGATCGCACGTGTTTCCTCCAGGACTTTGCCCAACCATGCGTTTCGTTTTCCTTTTAAAAAATTGAAATGGAAGAAATTGAATGTGTTGGAGATAAACATAAACATGCTACGACTCTCGAGCACTAACAAAGGGCATCGAGAAAAAAAAAGCATGACGCAAGTACCCGGAGTAGGCAAGCGATAAACCTCCCTCCGTCACCGCACGCGATCAGCGTTTTCACCGCCACGTGTTCAATCAAAATTTTCGCAGACTGCACAAATTTAGTGCAAGTATTTACACAGATTGTCCATCAAACTGAAATGCCACCGCACCGTCGTCGTGTTTCAGTGCCAAATCCATCCCACATTGGCAATAAAACTGCCAGAGATCGACTTAAAGAGTACGGGCCTAATATGCTTTATGTCAATGGTGCTTTGCTGTTTTGTCGTGCCTGTGAAATTTCGTTGGACCATCGTCGGAAATCAACTATAGACGTCCATTTAACAGGAGTAGGTCACATGAAGAAGGTTGGTAATTTGAAATTAATGCAACCACCTGAAAATCAAACTGCCAATTCGGCACAAGCGACCCAACAACGTTCGCCTAGAAAACGACCGCTCTAAGTAACTGTTGATTCTGCGTTCCTCAACAGTTCGAAGATGGCAAAACTAGACCTCATTAATGACGTAGTCGTAACATTTGCCAGAGCCGATATTCCTCTAGAGAAGTTAGATAATCCTGCGGTTCGTTCTTTTTTAAAAAAGTATGTAGAGAATTCTGGTGCTATTCCCGCTGCCAACAATTTGCGCCGGGAAAAATTGGAAGAAGTTTACAACGACCACATGATTGACGTAAAAAAATATTGCAGGATGCGGAAAGTGTCTCCATCATGCCAGGTGAAACGACTGATGCCAAGAACCGGCCAATGTTGAACATAATCATTATTCCGACCCTTTCGGTACCAGATAATACAAAACTGAAGCCTTGCCTTGTTGAAACAGTTGAGATGGAAAGTGTTAATGGCGCTAATATTGCTGGAGCTGTGCTTAGAGTCCTGGCAGAACTAAGCATTCCGTACAATAAATTGCAAGCTTTTGTCAGTGATAATGTGAACTATATGAAGACTGCATTCGACATTATCAAAGCTGTCATACCAGCATGTGTTCACGTGGGTTGCTGGGCCCACATATTTAGTTTGGTTGGAGACACATGGCGTCACAGCTTTCCTGACGTGGATATGTTTGAGAACATGATGAAGAAGCTCTTCAGAAATTCTCGTGCCAAGAAAGCACTCTATTTAAGAATTCTTAAGGAATACGGCTTCGAAAAACCCAAAACTCCACCCAAACCTGTCCTCACAAGATGGTCTTCTTGGCTGAAGGCAGTCGTCCAACACTCTTGAGTTGTTGCATACGACAGCTTAATGAAAGAACTAGAGAATCGTGGTGAAGACACTCAGGCGTTCGATAAGTTGCAAGAACTAATGGCTGACGATTCCAAAAAAGAATTAGCTCAGAAACTGCGATTTATTGCTGTGCTGTCTGAAAAAGTCACCGATGCAATTCTTTTGATGGAGAGGCAGGAATTTGCAGCCCACACTATTTTTAATTATGCTCAGAGTTTGCTGCAGTGGCTCAGAGCTTTGGAAGCTAAAGATTTCATTCCTCAATGTCGCAGTGAAGGCTTTGGCATTGCAACTAGCAAGCGCATTGCTGGTGAAATGGATTCAGCTGTTCTAAACTGCAAGGCTAACTTGGTCAAGTACATTGAAAATGACCAGATGAAGTTTTTTGAAGCTGTCAGAATTTTTGACATTACTCAAGTTTCCACAGTGTCCAAGGATATCACCAAGTACAAAGTAGTACCTGGTCTTGAAAACCCTAATGATGACCTCAAGTCTGAGTGGAACATCTACTTGGACAACGTACCTACTACTCCGGATGCCACTATTCAGTTGCTCCCATTTTGGTTCGGAATGTAGAAGCGAATTCCAACTCTTGCAAAAATTGCGCTCAGAAATTTGTCTGTGCCAATTTCATCAGTGGATGTAGAACGCTCATTCAGTGCGTACAACCAAATTTTGGCTGACAATAGGCAGAATTTGAAGCCAACTAGCCTGAAATATCTCGCTGGACTGTATTTCAACAGTGGCACTTCAGCATGTGGTGACAATGCCTTTGTACCAGATGATGAATGAAAGTTCTAAGCAACATTTTTTTATCCTTTTGTGTGCACTCGTAATGGACATTCTGGCCTGACAAAAAAAAATTATGTGCTTTGCGGAACACTGCTGGAAAAAATAAGGTCTGTAAAAGATTTTTTTTTAAAGAGGCATTTTCCTCACAAGATTACGCTGAATGTGAGGATCGGGAGGGTTCTGCGAAGCACACCATTTTTTTGGGTAAGGCCTAAAATTTGATTTGTTCCCTGCTTTGGCAACTAGCAGTTTACTTTAATAGGAAACTACTTTGTGGTAACCGTAACGAAAACATGTACTATAGGCCTATGCCTATATTTATTTTTTAAATTTATTCTTTGTTAGGAAATGACATAAATCAAAAGAACATCTCAACAATAAATGAAAATTAAGTGTCTTGTATGCTTAATAATAATAATAAACATTGTTTTTTTTTTTTCTGTAGGCTACCAAAAAAAGTTGAGAAAGAAATCTTATGTGAACTTAACCTAATAGTGACAGTAAAAACAAGTAGCCTAGGCGTAGGCTACACATTTTAAAAATTGTTTCACTTGAACTGTTTGCTTCGCGTAAGCCTAAGGTCAAACAAAAAAAAATTGTTTGGTTTACGTTATGCAGTTAAAAAAAAATATTCACAGAGGAACATTTTATTTTCATGAAGCATTTGAACAATTTTTGTATACAGTTAAAGGGTTAAAGGGTTTAACGAGCGTTAACCACTTCTGGTCATCTGCCCGAAGCCCTAAGGCCCTATGTCTGCAACAGCCAGATTCCCGTACAGCCAGATAACTGTATACAGTTAAATCCCGTTAAAACAATACCTCTTACAACAATAACCCTGTTATAACAATGCTGTTTTTGAGGCTCTTCAAGCAACAATGCATGCAAAACTGATTGTTTATAATGATAAACCTGGTATAACATTCTGTTTCCAAACTCCCATGAGCTATCGTTGTAAAGAGGTTTCACTGTAGTAGGATGGAGCGTGCATATAGGGAGGGATTTCTTCTCCTTAGAAGAAAAACATGTTTAGGGTTGGCTCGTAAAAAATATGTCGGTCGGGTAGCGCAAACCAAACCATTTTTTTTTTTTTTTGGTTTGGCTTGGCTTAACATAAAAACGTCCTAGGCTACTAAGCTATTTCCAATATTTTTCCGTGGATAGCCTGTTAACACCAATTAGATAATGTGTTAAAAAAATGATGTGGGTTTAAAATAAAAAATTCACTAACTGGTATATTTTTAAGCAACCAAACTAAACTGCATATTTTCTCTTAAAAATGTGCTTTCTGATCGCATCGCAAAATTGCTTTCCCCCCCCCCCCCCCGCAAAAACTGCTTATGATCGCAACAAATCGCATCGCGGAATTTACATGTCCTTACGTACAGGCATAAATAAGAAAACATACATTGCACAAGAAGTATTTGGTATGTGGCAAGTAGAAACTGTGAAATGGCAAGTTCTGTGGGTTGATTTTGTATTCAAAGTAAGATGAGTTGTTTTCCAACATCATATTATGTAAACGGGATTGTTTAAAAAAAAAATCGAAGAACACACACTACCATCAAGGAGAACCAGGGGCGGACTGTCCCAGAGTTCCAAATGGATCGCGATGTCGATATTTTGTCAACGTCAAGCATCTGTTCGATCCAGATTTGACATTTGAAGTTTTTTTAATCCCGAACCCGAAATAATCACGGAAATATTCATGCAGCATTAGGCTGGCTAAGTCATGCAAGCCCTCCTTGGTCCCTCCCTCCATGTGAGTTGATGAAGACTGTCTAATCCATGACCCAGATGGGCGGGGATGAAAGCCCAGAAGCAAGTGACCACATGTGAACTTGAAAACATGGCTAATAAGGCTGTACCGAACAGATTTAGGCAGATTTTGGGCTGATCGGCAAAAATCGGTTGAACGAACAAAAACCTGCAGATATTGATTTTTGCCAGGCCCTTGACAATAAATAAATTTTGTTTCTCCACATGTTTTGTTACCTTTTGTTTTAATTTAGGCTAGGCCTACATGTTTTACATTTTGTAGGCCAAGGTTAATAACTGACAAATTTTTACTTTTACTTGAGTAAAAAAAATTGTATTCCAATGTTTTCATTACAGTGTATCCTACAAGTTTGTCTAAGCCAGAAAAAAAATTGTTGAAAATCTGTAGCGATCGGTTCGGTTAAATCGGATCGGTACACCAATCAATTTGTAGCTGATCGGATCGGAATCTGTTCGGCAGAAAAAATGCTGATCGCTTCGGCCTTAACGTCAAAATGATGCTGAATGCGTGCAAACTTGTGTAAAAATTGACATCGAATCAACATCGAAATACGCAGCATTGTAATAACACTAGTTATTGAGGGTTTGTACAGCACAGCAATATTATTTTTCAAGTATTTTCCAGTATATTTTTATTAGTTTTCCAGTATATTTTAATATGTATGCTATGACAAATTCTAAGAATTACGATAAATTTGCAGGAGAAAACCGTTAGGTTTGGCTGGAGTTAAAAATTAAGTATATTCCAGTGTTTTCCAATGTAGAATTTTTTTCAAGTATTTTCCAGTATCTGTATGAACCCTGGATAAAGAAAAGTTGAACAACTAAAGCTCAAGTCAAAATTCCCATGGGTGTAATTTTGTGTACTTACATGTTATGTTGCCAGCAGTGGAGATGCAGTCAAATGAGGCAATGGATTTATGAGTCCTAGATTGCTTGGGAACAGGAATTAAGTTCAGTTCAGTTCGCTTCTCTAAATCCACATGGATGGAGAATGATGAGCCTGCAATTACCTGGGTTACTTCACTACCTAAGGAACCCGTATCTGTTGTTTGATTTTCTTCATAGGCCTACGCATTTACTAAAGCTGTTGTTTGACTTTCGCCACAGGCCTACGCATTTACTAAAGACAACAATGGAAGAGTAAGACTGTTCTGGGAATGAACCAAGCAAGCATGCTATGTTGCTCAGTTTGAGTCACTTCACTCCACAATAACCAACGTAACATTCCATGAACAAATATGAATCCACGAACTATAACGGAATCACGATGAGCAGCAAGCTTGATTCACTTCACCGCACAACACACACCATAAATTGAAACCCAGCACAGCCTAACAGATGAGCAGAGATCGTTGCACTGCAACACACTGCAGTCAGTATCCAGCGTTACAACACTGCACATAGTGCAAGTTGATTCCATTCACTTTGGTTCCTTTCCACCGTAACGTACATGTGCCTAGAGATTAAAAATTCTTCACAGGAATGAGACTTGGTGGGAATTATGCCAGCACTTCATAGATCTTGTTTCGATTCACTTCACTGCACAAAGGGACATCCACTTCTTTGCCCTGCTGCCAATACAGAAAGTTTGGAGGGAATAACCTAGGGGGAAAAAAGAAAAGATATAATTAACATTAGGAATAAGCCTTAAAATTAACACCCTAAATGAACAAGCTTATCTCTATTTCCCGTAAGCATTAAGCTTTGATGTTCCTGCAACAAAGTGCAATGTGATAAAATTTTACCCGACAGATCAACCCTCATCTACTTTTCACCTTCTGACCTGTAACCCTCGCTAACCATAAACCATTATCAGCTAAATGATAATTCTAAATTGCAGTCAACCTTCGATAGAACTATTTCACTTGGATGAGATTCTCTATTTCTAGCTTGGGTTTGATCCACTTCACTTTAAGAACGTTCGGTGGGAGAGTAGGTTGCAATAAACATGCAATTATCTTGGCAGATGACCACTCCACTGCACTGCACGCACTGAACTGCACCGCACACTAAATAAAAAAAAATACCAGAGAAACCACGAAGATTCATGAGAGCATCTAAGTTGGAAGCACGTCACTTGATTAGATTCACCATGCTTCACTACAGAATAAATGACGTTGGGCTATTAAAAAAAATACATGCCCACAGAAGATGAACGGCTATGAAGGTAAGCCTGTGGGCAGGCATGCTTATTTGCTACACACTGCACACACAAACTGCGTATTGCCAACTAATATTTAGCACCCGTGGAAGGATTAACTACGGACTAATAGGCACATTACTTTTTCTTTCATCACTCCACTGCTCTCAACTCCACTTCACTGCTTTTAAGTCCGACGCACTTCGCTGCCCTCAATTCAAATACACTTCACTGCTCTCAACTCCAACGCACTTCACTGCCCATAACTCTTTAATACACTTCACTGCCCTCAACTACAGCACACTTCACTGCTGTCCTCTACAACACACTTCACTGCCCTAAACTCAAATGCACTTCTACTGCCCTCAACTCCAACGCACTTCAATGCCCTACACTCCACTGCAGTTAGCTCCACAGCACTTAACTCACTCCACTGCAACTCAACATGCACAGAAATGACCGTTTAAAAAATATCACAACCACTACAGGAATCGAATAACTGATGAGGGACTGGAACTGGAACTGGGGAACAAATCTTCATGTGCTTCACTGCATGACGACAATATTTCTCAAAAAAAAATTGTAGAGCCCCAAAGGGAATCTTTGACAATAAGCCTACAGCAACAGGTGGTGAGCATCATCTTGGAATAGCAGGATTTCCTTCACAACAAAGACGTTCGTCACAAAATATAAGGAACCCCACAGGGAAGGAGCGACTGTGGGGTTACTGGAACCACTTACGGTACTGCTACTCGGTGGGTTTTGTTTATCTGCAGAACAAAGGTTGTTCTTCAGTAAGAAGGTAAAACCCCTCATGGATTTTGAACTGGATTATCTTGGCAGGCTTGATGCATTTACGGCACAATAATGGCATTATTAAAAAATACAGGAAATACCAGAGGGAATGAGCGACCCTGGGGTTAATGGAACTGGTCATCATACATTGGCAAGAGGATTCAATTCACTTTACTGCATTCACAAACGACGTTTTCACACACAAACAAAAATGGTTGATGTATGATGGTGGCGGTAGACGTGACAGGAGCCAACTGGCCAATACGATTTCACTTCTCAACAAATTGCAATGTAAATAAAACATTTACCACATTATTAGAAACCCACAAGGGATGTAAATCGTGGTGTTTGAGAACTGGGAGCACATCACTAGAGGTTGATTCGAATAAATTCAGAGCACTACACTGCACAATACAAACACAAAAATAAACTTTCACCCATGAAAGATTATTTGATTCACCGTTGCTCAACTGCACTATAAACGAAAGCATTAAAAAATATTTCACCGCACAAAAGATTTTGATCCATTTCACTGCACTACACAATGAATGAAGATATGAAAATATCTTTCACGTCCACTAAAGATTTTGACTTTTCCTACACTCATCGCTGCGAAGATTTAGTTTCACTACACATAAACGACGATTAAATTAAATCTTTCATACCACGAGACATTATTTTGTTCACTTCACTGCACAATGGCTATTCACAAAATAATTAGCACCTTACGGAGGGTGCACTACTGTAATGCGGACGGATTGAAACTAATAAGCACATCTTCACAGATTGGATTCACGTCCACTTCCTTGCCCTGCTGCCAATACAGAATGTTGAGGGGATAACCTAGCAAGAAAAAAAAGATAAAAACTGCCATTAGAATTTACATTTAAAATGAACACCCTAAATGAACAAGCTCATCTGTATTTCCTGTAACAAATTCATTAAGTTCTGCTGTTCCTGTAACAAAGTGCAATGTGACTAAATTCAACCACACAAATCAACCCTTATCTACTGTTCACCTTCTAACCCTCGCCAACCTTAAACCATTATCAGCTAAATGATAATTTGAAATTGCAGATCAACCTCAGATAGGCTTATTCCACTTGGATGACCAGTCACATTCTGGCTTGGGTTTGATCCACTTCACTTTGGTGTATCACAAACAAACTTATTAGGCATGGATAACCCAGCCATGGTAAGAACGTATGGTGGGAGAGGTGGTCGCAGCAGACATGCAATTATCTTGGCAGGCGACCACTGCACTGCACACTTAATTTAAAAAAATAGAGAAACCACAGGAGATTTATGAGAGCATTTAAGTAGCACGCACTGGATTGGATTCACCACGTTCATTACAGAAAAAATGATATTGGGCTATGCAAAAAAATATTTAGATCCCTGCGGAGAATGAGGAACTACGGGGGTAGGCCTGTTGGCAAGCCTATTTGTTACACGCTGCACACACAACAAACTGTGCACTGCAACTAATATTTAGCACCAGTAGAGGGATGAACTGTGGACTGATTGGCACATTACTTTTGCTCTTGTCACGCCATTGCACTGCCATCAACTCCAACGCACTTCACAGCCCATAACTCCACTCAACTTTAATGCACAGAAATGACAGTTTAAAAAAAAACATTATAAGCCCCACAGGAAAGGAGTAACCAATGAGGACTGTAACTGGGGAGCACATCTTGATCGATTTGGTGTACGTCACTGCATGACAACAACATTCCTCCAAAAAATATTGTAGAGCCCCATAAAGGAATCCTTCACTACAAGGTTACAAAACCTGGTGGTGAGCACCATCTTGGCTAGTAGGATTTTCTTTTTTTGCACAACAATGACATTCTTCAAAAAAAGTAAGAAACCCCACAGGGAAAGAGCGACCGTGGGGTTACCGGAACCAACGTAGTGCTGCTGCGTAGTTTCCTGTGCACCAAATTAGTAGAACCCCGCAGGGGATGCGAGTCATGTTGTTTGAAAACGCGCGAGCACATCATCTAGGGGTTAATTCAAATAAATTCGAGGCACTACACTGCACAATAAACACACAACAAAAGACGTTCACCAACGAAAATTAATTTGATTCACTGTTGCTTCACTGCACTGCACAATAAACGAAGGCATTAAAAAATCTTGCACCTCAACGAAGGATTTCAATTCACTTCACTGCACAACGAATGAATATATGAAAAAATCTTTCACTCCTAAGAAAGATTTTAATTAGGCATATTCCTGCCCTCAACAAGAAAAAAAATTTTGTTGTTGCAAATTTCATCTCATGCACTGTCTATAAACGAAGATCAAATAAAAATTTTCACACCACGAGAAGTTTTTATTTTATTTGCGTCACTGCACAACGAACGAGGACAGTCACAAAATAATGAGCACTGAGTAACCTTCACTAATGTCGGTTGCTACTGACCAAATGGCGTGGGAAATTCAGCAATTGGTGACTTGATTTTTAGCATTACTCGCCAAAATGGCAACTGATCAACACTAATGCTCAAATTTCCATACTCGGGGAACCGTACTAGCTAGAAACGAGTGATTTGCGGTGTTCTGCAGAATTACACGGACTATCCAACCTAGCGTATGATGCAGTTACTAGCTTCTTTACCTGATGTGTTACTTAGACTAATGCAAACAATAGCCTATTTAAACAATAAGCAGCAGCACAACCGCTGAAACTGTTGCTATTGGCGAGGAGGTAATGGACAATGACGAGTGTATTTTAAAGTCTACAGTCAAATGGCGAGTGCCACACGATTCACATCCGAAGGTTGGCACCCAGCAGAGGATGCACTAATGTGGAAGGATTGGAAACTAGTAGTAAGCACATCTTGGCAACAGAATAAGTTATTTACCAATAGTTCACTTGGAAAAAAAATCGTTCCAAGTTGTGAATTTTCGGTGGCCAGTCATCTATCGCTTATCTTCTTCCAGCACTTCGAAACGGGAAGAACTTGGACCACATTTAAAAAACACCGCTGGTTCTTAGTACACCGCTGTTACTCTTTATTGCATTATAATCAGACGAGTCCGTCCAGTCGCCAGTGTTTATAACACTTCATATGAAGGGCCAGTTAGATTCCATCCCACCGTAACAACGGCTACATGTACCAGGAGAGATTGAGACTGAGTGGCAATTACACTAGCAAGTACTACATCTTGTTGTTTTGATTCACTTCACGGCACAAAGGACATCCCCAGCTTCCTTGCCCTGCGGCCACTACACAACGTCTGGAGGGGATAACCTAGAGGAGGAAAAGAAAGATAAAAAACATTAGAATTTACCTTTAAAATAAACAAGCTCAGTTGTATTTCCTGTAACAAAAGCATAAGTTTTGATGTTTAGTAACAAAGTGTATGTGACAAAATTCTACCACACAGATCAACCCTTTTTCACCTTCTAATCCTCGCCAACCTTAAACCAATACCAGTTAAATAATTTGAAACTGCAGATCGACCTTAGATAGGCCGATTTCACTTGGATGACCATTCACACTGCTAGCTTGAGTATGATCCACTTCACTTTAGTGTACAAAAAACGGGCATATTAAGCATGGACAACCACAACGCACTGTGGGAGAGATGGTTGCAGCAGATGTGCCATTATCTTGGCAGATGACGACTCCATTACACTGCACACTAAATTAAAAAATAGAGAAACCACGGAGATTGATGAGAGCTTCTTAGTGGCAAGCACACCACTGGATTGGTTGGATTCATCACGCTTCATTACAGAATAAATTATATTGGGCTATGCATTCAAAGAGAATGAGCAGCTACGGGAGTAGAGCTGTTGGCAGGCGATCCTATTTGTTACACACTGCACACACAATAAACTGTGTACTGCAAATAATATTTAGCACCAGTAGAGGGAAGAGCTATGGACTGATTGGCACAGAATTTTTCTCTAGTCACTGCACTGCACTGCGCTGCCCTCAACTCCAACACACTTCACAGCCCTCAACTTGAATGCGCAGAAATGATCTATTAAAAAAAATTTTGCAACCCTCACGGGGAAAACTGGGGAACAAATCTTGGTGGGTTTGGTGTACTTCACTGCTTGACTACAACATTCTTCCAACAAAATTGTAGAAAACCCCAAAGGGAATCCTTGACTACAAGGTTACAGGAACTGGGGGCGAGCATCATCGTAGCTAGCGGGATTTTCTTTATTGCACAACAATGATGTTCCATAAAAAAAATACAACGAACCCCACATGGAATGAGCAACCGTGGGGTTACTGGAACAGACGTACGGTGTTGCAAACTGGTTTTGCTCATCTACGTCACCAAACGATTAGAACCCCCACATGTGATGAGAGACACTGCATTTGAAAACAGGCGAGCACATCATCTAGGGGTTGATTCGAATAAATTCAGGACACTTCACTGCACAAACACACACACAAATATTTTCACCAACAAAAGTTGATCTGCAGTGCACAATAAACGAAATCTTAAAAAATGTTTCACCTCACAAAAGATTTTGATTCACTTCAGTGCACAACGAAAGATGTGAAAAAATCTCTCTCCCACTACAGCTATTCCTGCACTCAACAAAAAAGATAAAAAAAAAAATCTTTGTTGCAGATAAAATTTCGTTTCACTGCACTGTTCCATAAACACCGATAAAATCAAACCTTTCAACCACGAGAAATTTTGATTTTATTCACTTCACTGCACCATGAACTAGGATATTCACAAAATAATGAGCACCCTGCGGAGGATGCACTAATGTGGACGGATTGAAACTAGTAAGCACATCTTGGCAGATTTGATTCACTTCACAAACAGAATACGTTGTGTATTACCAATCGTTCACTTGCGAGAAGAATCATCCAGTAACAAATTTTCGGTGGTTACTCATTTATCGTCATCTTCTTCAGGCACTTCGAGACGGGAACTACCATAAAAACAGACAAGCAGTGAACAATGCACTGCAAGACACTGTATTCAGTGTTATGACACTGAACATGGAGGACTAGTTGGATTCCATTCACTTTGGTTTACGCCCACAGGAACATAGGCTGCAGCCACTGCATAGATTGAAAATCCTGCACAGGAAGGAGATCGAGTGGGAATGCTAGCACGTAGTTACATCTTGTTTTAATTCACTTCACTGCACATAGGTCATCTCCAACTTCCTTGCCCTGCGGCCAATACAGAATGCTTGAGGGGATAACCTAGAGGGGGAAAAAAGATAAAGCAGAGATTAGAATTTACCTTCAAAATTCAACACCCAAAATCAACAAGCTCATCTGTATTTCCTGTAACAAATGCATAGGTTTCGATGTTCCTGCAACAAAATTCCACCCGACAGATCCAACCCCCAACCACTTTTCACCTCCTAACCCTTGCCAACCTTAAACTATTATGAGCTAAATGATAATTCAAAACTGCAGATCAACCTCAGATAGGCCTATTTCACTTGGATGACCAATCACGTTGCTAGCTTGGGTTTGATCCACTTCACTTTGGTGTACAACAAACTAACATATTAAGAATCGATACACCGCCAAGGTTAAGAATGTATGGTGGAAGAGGTAGTTGCAGCAGATGTGCAATTATCTTGGCGGACGACCACTGCACTGCGCACTAAATTTAAATAATAGCGAAACCATGGAGATTCATGAGAGCTAAGTGGCAAACACGTCACTGGATTTGATTCACCACGCTTCATTGCACAATAAATGACATCGGGCTATTTCAAAAAAATATTTAGACCACTGTAGAGAATGAGCAGCTAGGGGTTAGGCCTGTTGACACGCAAGCCTATTTGTTACACACTGCACACACAAACTGAATACTGCAACTAATATTTAGCACCGGAATAAGGATGAGCACGGACCAACTGGACATTACTTTTGCTTTAGTCACACCACTGCCCTCAACTCCGATGCACTTCACTGCCCTCAACTCCAACGCACTGCACTGCACTCACGGGCACTCCACTCAACTTTAATGCACAGAAATGACAGTTTGAACTGGTATGAGCCTCATCTTGGCTATCAGGATTTTCTTTGTTGCACATCAATGACGTTCCACAAAAATTATAAGGAACTCAACAGGGAATGGGCGACATTGGAATTACTGGAACCAACATATGGTGCTGCAGCTTGATTTTACTCATCTGTGTCACTAAATTAACCTGACAGGGATGTCAGACATGGTGGTTGAAAATGGGTAGGACATCATCTAGGTGGTCGATTTGAATAAATTCAGGGCACTACACAACAAACAAAAAACTTTCACCGTGAACGATGATTTGATTCACTGCATTACACAATACACGAAAGCATTAAAAATTCTTTCACCTCACAAAGGATTTCGATTCACTTCACTGCACAAAGAATGAAGATATGAAACTGTCTTTCACTCCCACGAAAGATTTTGATTATTCTTGCACTCAACAAAAGAGATGAAAAAAACATCTTTATCGCTGCGAAGATTTAGTTTCACTGCACTGCTCCATAAATGACAATCTTTCACACCACGAGACATTTTTATTTTACTCACTTCACTGCACCATGAACGAGGATATTCACACCCCGAGCAGTGAACAAATGCACTGCAAGACACTGTATTCAGTGTTATAACACTGGTCATGGGAGGCTAGTTGGATTCCATTCACTTTGGTTCACGCCAACAGTAACATAGGCTGCAGTCGCTGCATGTACCAGGAGAGATTGAAAATCTTACAGGAAGGAGATCGAGTGGGAATTACGCTGGCACGTAGTACTACATCTTGTTTTAGTTCACTTCAATGAACTGCACAAAGGTCATCTCCAACTTCCTAGCCCTGCGACCAATTCAGAAAGTTTTGAGGGGATAACCTACAGGGGAAAAAAAAGATAAAACTGACATTAGAATTTACCTTCAAAATTCAACACCCTATCTGTATTTCCTGTAACAAAAGCATAAGTTTGACGTTCTTGCAACAAAGTGCAATGTGACAAAATACTACCGCACAAATCAACCCCTATCTACTTTTCACCTTCTGGCCTGTAACCATCACCGACCAAAAACCATTGCCAGTTAAATAATTTGAAACTGCAGATATCAACCTCAGATAGGCCTGTTTCACTTGGATGACCATTCACATTGCTGGCTTGGGTTTGATCCACTTCACTGTGGTGTACAGCAAATGAACAATTATTGCAGCAGATGTGCAATTATCTTGGCAGGTTGACCACTCCACTGCTTGTACTGCACTGTGCTCTAAATTAAAAAAAATACAGAATCCACACAGATGCACGAGAGCATCCAAGTGGCAAGCACGTAACTGGGCTGGATTCAACACGCTTCATTACACAATAAATGACATTGGGCTGAATGAACAACTAGGCTAGGTGGTAGGCCTGTCGGCAGGCAAACCTACTTGCTGCACACACAATAAACTACGTAGGCCTATTGCAACCAATATTTAGCACCCGTAGAGGGATGAACTATGGACTGATTGGCACATTACATTTGCTCTAGTCACTCCACTGCACTTCCCTCAACCCCATTCCACTGCTCTCAGTAAAAAAAAAATATATACAATTCCTACAGGAATCAAATAACTGATAAGGGAGTGGAACTGGGAAGCAAATCTTGGGTAGATTCGATGTACTTCACTGCACTGTGACAATATCATTTCAAAAAGATTGTAGAGCACCCCAAAGGGAAATAAGACTATGAGGTTACAGGTACTTGCAGGTGAGCATCACCTTGGCCAGCAGGATTTTCTTCGTTGCACAACAATGACATTCCTCAAAAAATATAAGGAACCCCACAGGGAATGGGCGACCATGGGGCTACCGGAACCAACTTACGGTACTGCTGCATGGTGGGTTTTATTTGCAGAATGAAAAAGATTGTTCTTCAGTTAGAAGGTAAAACACCTCATGGAATTTGAAGTGGTGATCATATCTTGGCAAGCTTGACGCATTTTACAGCACAATATGGCATTATTAAAAAATACAGAGAACCCAATAGGGATTGAGCAACCATGGGGTTACTGGAACTGGCCAGCCATCGCGGCAGGTGAATTAACTTCACTTTACTGCATTCATAAATGATGTTTTCACACACAAACAAAAAATGGTTGATGTGCGATAGTGGAGGTAGACATAACAGGAACCAACAGGCCAACATGATTCACTTCACTTCTCAATGGACGACACTAACTTTAATTATCAAAACCCTGTACAAGATGTGCAACATGTGAACGCATCGTGACAGGATTGATTCACTCCACATCATTTCCGCCAAAATATTAGAACCCCACAGGGAATGTGAGACATGGTTTTGAAAACAGGCGAGCACGTCACTACGGGTTGATTAAAATAAATTCAGGGCACTTCACTGCACAATAAAAAAAACTTCGCTATTGCTTCACTACACTGCACAATAAACAAAGGCATTAAAAAGGCCTTCGCCTCGCTTTGGATTTTGATTCACTTCACTGCACGGCACAATGAATGAAGATAGGAAAACATCTTTCACTCCCGCAAAAGATTTTAATTATTCTTGCACTTAACAAAATGTTGCGAAGAATTTGTTTTTTTTCACTTCATTTCGCTGCCCAATCAACACTACTTAAAAACGATTGAGAACTTCGCAAACCAAATGTGACTAGAGGATTGAAACCATAGAGGATGGGAAGGATTAGGTTTTAGCTGCTCCGAGTTCACTAT
>JAHWFP010211655.1:4568-18531 GCA_023313725.1 Lithobius niger | reverse complement strand
ACCATCTTGAAAGGCTGAAAACCAAACCCAGGGTTGCTAGTGAAACCTGACTTCTGGAGGACTTGTGAACACCACTGGATGTTGGCTTCAGGGGTCACCTAAGAAGGAAAAAAAAATGTACATAAATAATATTTCTTGAAAGTAAAAGTTTACCATAGTAATTTTGCTACAAGAAAAGCATAAAGTGATTAGAAAAACAACACTCATACCCCTAGCCAATATTTACCTATTACTTTTATAATCATGTGGACTGCTATTACGACTCCCAACAGAGCAACTCATATGAGGGAGGGTCATTTCTTAACTTACACAAGATTTTTGGAAAATTAAGTTTAACGTAAATAAACAAATCTAGATCATAATGTTCCTTTACAACTTAGGAAACTTTGTTCACAAGTATACACTGAGGCTCTGCTTTACAGTACATTGCCTTGTGGCTGAATGTGATCTTTTTACGAAACTTGTGATCTTCTTGCGAAACTTGTGATCTTCTTGCGAAACTTGTGATCTTCTTGCGAAACTTGTGACCTTCTTGCGAAACTTGTGACCTTCTTGCGAAACTTGTGACCTTCTTGCGATCTTCTCTATGCTGATGCGAGGATTGGCAACTGGCTCTATTTTATTCACTTCCAAGACGTAGTAATTTATCTTTCTTCCAAAAAATCTTCACAGCATGAACTTTAAAAGCAGGTGTAAAATTAGAAGAACCTGCCAACATGTTTGACTGGGTTCAAATCATTTCCATTTCACTATTCACTTATTCAGTGAACAACTTAAAAAATTAAGATACAGGGCTTGAAACCGCAGATACATTTTTTTTTATTAACTTGATCACTGCACTGCACTGCACTGCACTGCACTACACACAACTTAGGCTTATGCCCTAAAAATTTCACTTCCAGTGGAGGGTGCAAAAGACCAAGAAGATGTAAACTGGCAAACACATTATCTACTGCCAGCATGTCCATTGTGCTGGGTTTGAAGCACTTCACTTTTCTTCAATGCACAAAAAAATGATGACTATTTTTTTTTAAATATGAGGACCCAGCAAATGAACAACTGTGGGGAAATGAACACAAACTTGACTCTTCACTGCAGTTCTCCCTTAACTTGAATTATTTTACTAGCCTGTACAATAAACGACACGTTATAAAGGTTGAAGCACTCGTCGGGATACTAAAAGTAACGCAGCATTGGTACTGGCAAACCCTGATGATGTTGCGTTTGGGTCACTTCACTTCACTACCCAATCAACACACGAGTGAATATGAAGAAGAAAAAAATACTGAGAGCTTGGGAAAGTGCAAGAGAATGTTCCACAAACAAACTTGTCTGGCTACGTTGAATAGCATTTGCTAACAGCACACTAGATGGCGTGTTCAAAGAATCGACAACTTCGCAGAGCAAACAAAACCTGGACTTCCTTTGACTCCTAACAATACAGCCTGCTTGCATAGTAACCTAGAAAGAAAATTACAAATTTTGCTTTAGATTTGTTCAGCTCAGTGAATACTTGGTAACACAGTAATAATGCACACGTTCTACTGTATTTTTATTGCAATAAGTCACAATCGTGGTTAGTAACTTCTCCCAGATCTAACAAGCCATATTTGGCCTCAACCAGGGTTGGAAAAAATCTTTTGCAAAAAATCCAAATAATAGATTTTTTTTGATTTAATCAAATTTTTTCCAAAACCTGAGTAAACATTATTTAAAAGTTGTGGGACACCGTATACACAAAAATAACTTGACAATTATTTTAGTAGTCCACTGTAGTAGGCGACAATTGAATATTCAAAAAGCTAGTAGGCTGTTGTTTCATACTCAAGATAGATTCAACAGTAATTACAAAAACTTAGTAGTAGTCTAGTCGGCTGTTGTATCATACTCAAAGTAGCTGCTACAATAAGTAACTAGCCTAAATGGCAACTTACTAGGCTATAGTTTCATGCTCAATGTAGCTTCAATTGTGGGAACTTAGTTGGCTTTCATACTCAAAATATCTTCAACTTCTCCCAAATAATAGGGTCTTGTCATTTGCTAATTGCTCTTAGTCTAAGACACTTTTGCTTCGTTTTCTGTAACGTTTTTGATTCATAGATTTAAACAAAAACACTAAATTGGCAGATTCGCCTAGGCCTAAACGATTCGAAGTTTGCATTGCACCAGTCCAAACTATGAAAATACCCTTTCCACATGTTCAGTGGAGGCAGTTGCAGTGTGTGACTGTCTGCTACATCGTTCACCTCCTGGTCCACTTTGTCCTACTGTGAAGTCCATCATTCGAGTGGCTAGACCGAACTGACAACGTTTTGGGTGAACAGATATTGAGCGAATGGTTTGGCTCTATAATGAGCAATGGAACTATATTTGGATAACTTTCATAGCCCAATTAATCGATCATAGTCGTACCCTTATCCCGTAAGTTTTTACCCACATCAAATGGAGTCATAACCAGGGGTGTGCGATACCAGGTTTTTCAATTCGATACTGATACCAATACTTTATTAATCTGAGTATCGGTATCGCGATACTTTCTCGATCTGTCATTTGTGTGATATCACTTAAAAATGGCATACAGCCCTTATCAACTAAATAGAACAGCAACTTCACCACTACGCCATATCAGTGATTTAGTGACGACTTGTTCACTGGTTGGAACCAGTTCCAAGTCACACAAACTGCAAAAAGGTGGCTATACTGCATTACGTTGTTTCTAATTTCAGACTTCACTGAGGATTATTTCTGACTTGCTTCAGAGCAGGGATGGTAATTTCCCAAAGAAAAACTAGTTTTAGACAGGGCAGTGATAATTCCTGGCCATAAAAATAGTTTTTTATTTTTTTTTTTTATTGCATTCCCTTTCCAAAAGATGGGGGTTGATAAGGCTAACTGCTTGTTAGATGTCAATATAGTTGTCCTTCTCACCTCAACTTACGCAATACCAAACAGTCAAGTAATATTAAATTAACGGTTAATTTCCGGTGACATTTTACTGTCACCTTCTTCACGCCAACAGCCCAGAGTACTGCAAAAACAACTGTACTGACAAACGGAAAATGATCACAAATCTACATCGAAAGCACGTTGAACAACAGGAAACCTGAACTGAATTTTACATTAGAAATCGAAAACGACAGATGACTACCTTTCCTCGACACCACCATCGAGTGCGACGAAAAGGAAAAGCTGCAGTGGTCTTCAAACTGTTAGAGGCTTAGCCTAATTACAGCCACGTTTCCCAACCGGTGAGGCGGGCCTCCCTTGGGAGGCGCGAGTCACTACCGATGCCGTACTATAAGGGCGCATTTACACAACGAATCATCTTTGCATTCTAGCAGCTAAATTTAATCGCGATGGAAAGGTGTCATTGCCATGGTAACAAAGCTACCTGGATTAGGTAAATCTGACATCGTTTGAAGAATGCTTACAATCTTATAATCAGTGATAACGAGACAAAGAATTCCTCCTCACGAAACAATTTCCCAGTCACTTCTTAACTCACAGTATGGATTATTTTCGTTGCGAGACGGCAGAGCTAAAATACCCACCATGTTGGAATTTCAGATGATTTCTAGCTTCAACTAGGGATAGTCCGATATTGATACCGGTATAATCTGTATTTTTGCCATATCGGTATCGGACCAATATAAGGCTTCCGATACAGATATTTGTTATGCCAAGAAACACAACTGTCCTCCCTGAAAACTGACACCAAGCGCGGCAAAAGCAATAACCAAGTGAGAAAAGCAAAGCCATTTGCTCAGTTTGTAATGAAAATGTAGCACTTGACAGTTCCATGATCAAAGTTTTACAACAACCAACTAAAATCTGAGAAGATGAATATACTGAAGCCATATGTAGGAATAAGAGTAAAAATGCTGTTATTGCTGCACAGAACTTTTTGGATAATCTCAACAGTTGGAACCCACACAAAACCAGAACCGAAGTTGCATTTTTTGTATGCAATTTAAACTTTTAGTCACGATTTTGTATTATTATTATTATCGGTATCGGATTGTATCGGATCGGTTTACCTTTCATCGGTATCGCATCGTATCAGTGCATAAACGCACCCTAAAGATCAGTGACGATTTTTTTTTTAATTTTAACTATGCATCACAAAAGAAGTTAATTGTGTGAGGAAGGCGAAATTTTCATTTTTTAAAATCTACATGTTTTTGTGCAATCTACAGGCATGTTAGCCAAAATTCTACATATTTTTGTCCTCATGTGGCAACACTGCCTCATCGTAGTGAGAAAAAAATTAAACAGCTATTTTTTGGGGAGGGGTGGAGGGCACCATTGCCTGGTAGTCCCAATGGGGAGGAAAACTGTAGAAAGGTTGGGAACCACTGGCCTACAGTTTGGGCCACTCCAAATCCAGTTGATAGCCATTCTCCAAGGAGAAATGTGACACATTAAGAGTAGACCAATGGATGGAGTCAAAGGAGACGATTATTTTGCATGTGCGAAAGAGAAAGTTTCTGAGGCTTGGAAACCCAGCTAGCACGATTAATGGGCAATCAAGTAATGCCAGAACACCCCCATGATAACAAACCACACAAAGCAGCAACCTACGAGAGGTGAAGTAGTCCCATCAGTAGCCTACCGAGAAAGTTGGGCATTGGCTGCTACTTTAAAAACCCGTCCAATGTCAAAGATCTCTTCAAAAAGAACATGGTAGAAGGACCGGGAGGGATACTTACACGTGCATTCGCTGGCACAAGCATCGATGGTTGTAGAATGCGCTACCTGCTCCACCAACGACGAATCCCCAACCTTCCCCCGTCGCACCTCACCGCCACTGCCACTACAACACCCAGAACAGTGCCAAGATTGTTGAACAGGGAGCCATGACACACCCAACTTCGAAAAGCAGTGAACCTAATGATGCTGTCCACCATGTGAAATGGACCAGTGTCCCTAGTACAGCCGTCCACCATGTGAAAAAAAAATGACCCAACGTCACTGCCTACCTACATGGGAGTAGTCTATTGGGTCCCTTGCATGGACTACCCCAAGGGTTACACTGGTGAATCGAAACGTAGAATGTCTGTTCGGCAGGGCCGTAAAGTACGGGGGGGGCAGGGGGGGCAACTGCCCCCCCAGGTTTGAGTTTGGGGGCGCCAAACAATTAAAAACGCTAGCGAGACGGACCTACACAGTAAATAAAAACGATAGTTTTTGAATTTTGAACGAATATTCGAATAATTATCTTCGAACGAATATGACAAACAATGGCCTCGAGGTAATTTCTTGCTGTTGGACATCCTTCTACGATGATGATATACAATATTTAGCATTTCTACTTTTGCGGTGTACGGGAAGGGGCGCCATTTCTGTGCTACAATGATGATATACAATAGTTAGCATTTCTACTTTTGCGGTGTACGGGAAGGGGCGCCTTTGTACTTTCGCGGTGTATGGGAAGGGGCGCCATTTCTGTGCTTTGCCCCCGGGCGCCAAACAACTTTGTTACGGCCCTGCTGTTCGGGTCACAGAACTCATGCAAGCTACATTAACTGGTGACAAACTTAGTGCTATCGCAGCATGCGGTGTGACAGCCGAACATACCATACACTGGGAAACTACGAGAGTTACACTGCATTCCAATTCCAGACAAGGAGCCGATCTTAGTGCCTTGGCACCCTTAACAATCCAACATTGCCGAGATAAAAGACTCCCATTCATGAATGTGCAAGCCACATCCCTCATCATTTCCAAAAATTTTGCAATTGACAACACCAAAACTACGACAACTTGAGTCACAGTAGAAACAGGTCCTAAAAACATCTCAAGCTGTAGGCAGCGCAGCCCACTGTGTGCGCAAAATTCAGATGTGATCATTTTCTGTTTGTCAGTGCAGTTGTTTTTGTACTACGCTGGGCTGTAGGCCTGAACGTGACAGTAAAAGGTCATCGAAAATTCGCTGGTAATGTAATATTACTTGGACTGTTTGGTAATGCGTGACTTGAGGTGAGAATGGCTTTTTTTTAGCCAAAGTATTCCGACTGACAAGTCAGTTTATGCCAATATTCGTTGTTAGCCTAATAATTTTATTTGAAACCAAAACCATTTACACTTCAAAGTAACGGAACAGTGCAACTAGGGCTGGGATCGGTTAACCGGAAACCGTCCGATGTTCAGTTACAGTTTTTAAAACTCCATGCGCCATTCAAATCCCGTAGCTCATGCACCAACCAGGGTCGAGAAAATTCCGTAAGAGTAACCTGGTCACAGTGGGGCAGGCTGAATTTTGCTAAATTTTGGGGCAAAACTTGTTCTCAGTGGATAAACCAAAAAAAAAAAAAAAAACAAGTCTGCACTGGTTATTCCTCCAACTTTGTGGTTTAGTGAAATACCTCAAAACAACCCTCTCGAATGTGAATCCAGTAGCACTTGCCACTTGGCCAGTAGACTTTACAAATCACTCGCCATTTCACAATTTCTACCCGCCACATACCAATGACATCTTGCACGATGCATGGTTTTCCTAATTCATGCATTTACGAAATTGTAAAATTCTCTTTAACCCCAGTATTAATGAAGATAAATAATTTACGTAGCCCTTATAAATCTGAGCCTAACGCCGCAAACCGTTTGTCTCTAACTTGTACGGTTACTGAGATATCCCTCTTTGAGTGGCATTCTCTATTGCTAGTCGTCATTTTGGCGAGTAGGGCTACATTTCAGGTCGCCAACTGCTGATTTTCACTTATGGCGAGTGGCGACCGACATTGGAGAGGGTTGCCGCAAAATGAAGTAAAATCGCAAGAAACAAGCACTTATTTTTTTTATATTTTGGAGCAAAGTTTTTGTTAATTTTGGGGATAATTTTGGTTTTTGGTTACTGGGGTGAGGCCCCTGAAATAATTTTGACTCCTGCACACCAAAAATAGACAAGTGACATCATTAAGGCCTACTAATCTCCAGCAAATAAATCAAAATCAACGAAGGTAAAAAAAAAACTGATGGATGGGTGATTGTTATTTACAAAGCTGTGTGCGCCTCTTGTCCAATCGAAGCTACTGGTGTTATTCAAAAACGAAAGCTTAGCGATTCCCGAAAGAGAACCTGCTGGACATTGGCCGTGACAAGTGTATGCTACGCTACTTGGAGTTAACCTAGGTATTAAAGCACACAGATTCTCTTTCATTCATTTATAAACAGCTCCAGGAAACGAAACGAGTGGGCACTATCAATGATTGAAAACAGTTCGCAAATACCCTGGTGCCATCTAGCAACAGTGATATTGTTAACATTTACAGCTTGCTCCCAGGTGCACGAACGCGTACCAAATTTTCACTCAATAATTAAGAAAGCTCGTGGCTTGTTTGTTTCTTAAAACATTGTGCATTCCTTAAAGCTAGATAGTCCTGGATACGCAAGATGCTGCCAGATTCTGCCTACTTTCAATTGGTGATAGTGCCACTTTAATACCAAGGCTAAGTCTAATTTTTTTTGTCACAATATTACCCATTTGAATGGCTGAAAATTAAGTTACGAGAAAATTCCAGGCTTTTCCATGCCAATATTGACAATTCCATACTTTTCAAGGCCTGGCACGGGCCTTATGAAATCCCAGACGTTTCCAGCTAGTGTACAAACTCTTGTGCTGGAGCTTTTTTTTTTATACAAAATATTTTCGTAAAACGCGTTTTTTTTGTGTTTTTTTTTTTATTACTTGGCATTATAACACAGAATTTAATCGATCTCAGATTCCCCATGGAAGAGCGACAGAACGAACGCAGTGTCTGCAGAAAATATCCATCTTGCTGCTATTGCATCCTGCAGAAAGTCGTATTGTCGCAGAATGCCGGAAAAGTTTGCGCCATGGGGCTCAGAGCCCTATCACTGGTGGGTGTGCAATGTTGAACAGTACTGTAAGTGTAACAAGTAAGCTATCCCGTAACATTCATCCAAGTTATAATAACATTTAGTGTACTAAGTGGCCTAACTTCAAATTTTGTTGCCAGAATTTGTTTTCCTGCTAGGCCCCTATCGATGCTTAATGGGAAAAGTTAACGATCACAGCAAAATTTTACCGATTGCTATAAATTGCAGCTTTCCTGAACAAACTAAAATAAATTTAAACAAAAATCCTGTGTATCTATGCTTGGATTGGGAAGCGCGACCGATCGTTCCCTGTTCTAGCACTGCAGATTGCGCAATATTGTCACGCGCCAGGTTATCTTTCTTTTAAAGTAAACGATCGCATTTATTTGTCGTTTCTTCCAAGTTTGCGACAATGTACTGTTTAGCCCATCAAACAGTGCAACCATAACGCCACTACCTGTCCCTACCAGCTACCAGTGGCAAAAAGATACCCTCCTAGATGACTTTGCCGCCAAAGTGCACCACGATGCGCCTTGTGGAACCAACTGGCCAGATGGAAGAAATTCCATGCGCCATTTTGAAGGACACCTCCAAAACAGCCAGTTCAAATTAGGTAAGAGGTTTGGTCTTTCTTACCCATCATCTGGAAATATAACTTATCCCATACTTTTCCCTCGACCGTATACTACAATCGGAAAGTACTTACCTACGCGAAAAAATGCTATATTAACCAAAATACTTCGGCTACATTTAGCTTCCGGGGAACAGCGATCACACACCGTCTCTATGACGTCAAACGTTCTTCTAACAAACAAAATAACTAGGGAGACATCAGCTACGCAAACCAAATGCTTCTATCCCCAAATTGCCACTACAAAGAAAACAGTGGCGCTGAAATCGTTTAGACGTATTAGAGCATGCGCATAGAAGTACAGTAACAAGGCAAAGTTCAAATTCGTAGTTCGTATGTTAACCACCATGCTTCGCTTATTACGTTGATGGCGCTAGTGTCAAAACCGGGCATGAGGTCGTCAGGAAAATCTCGAAGTTACCGATGTATTCATCGAATGACCACGCATGAAAATTTCGTTTAAAATGGGCGTTACTGCCGTTCAACCAATATAGTAGGCCTAAGCTGTACTACTTCCACAAAGATATGCCTACTCTTTCCTAACTTAGGTTCCTTTCAATCAACATTGCTTGTGCAACAAAGATCCCTTTACCCTTCTCGGTTTCTTTTAACAGTATTCTCCTCACATTTAACTTCGTGTATTAATAGCGATAATTAATTTTTTTGGGCGCGTGATCTTCCCTATTTGGCACCGTGGCCCGGACACAATAACCAGAAGAACCTGAGAGCTTGTCACAAGGCTCTGCTGTAGCCTACCTTGCTGATCGCCAAATAAAACCAACTAACCAATCCAGAAATACTCATTGCAGTATAGTCAGGGGCGTTGGAGGAAAAGGGGTGGGGGTGTGTGCCGACTTTTCCCTAGACAGCTAGGCGGTCTGGGGAAGCGCTGTTAGCTCCCCCAGCGAGGTCTGGGTCGGACCCCTGGAAGTTTTTGATTTGTTGTAATTCCAGCAGCCATTTTTGGTCATTTTACGCAAGCTGCCAGCACAATTTAAATTTTTCAATTCATTTGATTCAGTGCCACAAAGTTATTTATGCATGCTCATCCATTAACTTTAACTTTAATAACATTACATCTGCAATGCCTGTCGGCTGTACAGCATACAAAAGTTCAGTCGCAACCAAGTTAACAATAAGCCTTCACAGAAAGGAAATAAAAAAAACAGCACAATTTCATACAAAAAGAAACAGCAAAACCAGTGCAGTTCACAATACCAGAGTAATTTTCTATAGGAGAGCGCACAAAGGCAAATTAACAAGTAATCAAAGGGGAAGCGTTGACATTTAATGTAACAGGCATTTGTAAGAGAATGGTACACAACGAGAGCTCTGTGAAACGATTAATCAACGTAACGCACAACAAGATCAGTGGACTCACTCACATAACCATCTAGTCGATTGTTAAAAGTATTTGTAGCAGGTGCAAGTACTGCAAACGGTGGAAGAGAGTTCCATAATAATGGAATAACTCTGTTAAAGAATACTAAACAGTCATAGGAAAACATATTTATAGATTTTGCTTCTGGAGACATACTATGTGGAGTAACATCAGAAATACTGCATCACCCCGACAACGTAAGAAGGTAATGAAGTAATCTGTTGGCGCAGTTTGGGGTGAAAAATTCAAACAATAAAATTTTGTCCCTGATGGCGATTCCCCCTTGTTACATTTCACTGTGGTAGTGAAGGCTTATCAAACTTAACCAAACGTTAAAGACTAAAATAAAAATTAAAAAAAGCTACGGAACAAATTTCGAAATCTCAGGTACGCCTTGATATATGTAGGATAACCAATCGTTTCTAACCAATAACTATTACTTATCCCGGGATGAGAGTGTCTATAAATTTCGGCTACATGTGCACACATCATTGGAGATGTTCCTTACTGTCGTGATTTTTGAGCAAAATAAAAACTAAGTAGCCTACCTGTAGTTTCACACAATTTTATGAACGAACCCAACTACATGAGGGAGAAGGTATTTTTTTTTTATCCAAATTAAAAAAAAAAACCCTTGCTTATCACGATATAAACTTTTTCCGTTGCATTTTTTCTTGCGCCATACTGTGCTCCTTGCATTTTTTCCATTGTGCGTGTGATCTAACGTAATTTTATCTTGAGTACGAAAAGTTGAAATCAACAAATGGTTTAATACACGATGGGTGCTCACTGCAGTTTCATTTCTTTTCAACAAATAATGAAACAAAATTATTGCATGCATCAACAGTGGAGAAAATTTCTTGAACAATGTTTTGTTTCAAAGCAACTGCTTCTCATCCACGTAATGCCTTGTTGGGCAGTGACGGCGCTAGGGGAGGACCAAGGTGGGCCATGACTCCCCTAAATATTTTGCGGCCACCCCTGCTGCCCCCCCCCCCCTCGCCCAACCCCAACACTTATGTCACCAACGGAAAATAAAACAATAAAAAAAACTTGCAGGCTAAACTTGAAATCAAGTAAATAAAATAAGTTTTTATGTATTTTTTATTTATTTACTTTTGTAGCAACATAAAAGTAAACAACTTCGCAACATAAATTATGCGTAACGTAATTCAAGTGTTTATGGGGCGTATTTTACAACAAATATTGCACTGCTTTGAAGCTTACGTTACGCTCCGGTTGAATTAAATGGAATAAAAGTGCCTAATACAGCTGACTTGAAAAAAAAAGTTCTTGGCGCACTCTTTTTCCATAATTATGTGACCTTGTCGCCCCCCCCCCCCCCAAAAAAAAAATAATTCAGTCCTGACGCTGTCGCTGTTGTTGGGAGATTTGATTTGGATTATAAAGTCAAGTTATTTCCAACGCAATTAACAAATTTGAAACGTATCGGGTGAAATCAAGAGTGGTAAACATATGGATTACAAATAAACTAGGCATATTGTTGAGTAATGAAGAATCACACTCTAATCTTCAGAACGAGAGACGCTGCAATGCATTGGTTTATTTTCAATATTTACAAGGCAGAAACTTTTATGATTTCTGCCCAGCGCTCCACTTACGATTTTTGCCTATACGATTTCTGACCTATGCCCGAACTTGAATACCCCCCCCCCCCCAACTAAAACATCAGAACAAAATAGCGAACGTCGTCGTTTACTAAACAGACAGACAAACACACAAAGTGGTACACAAAATACAAATTCAGTCGAGTATTCGACCTTTCTCACTTCGCTCGCTTGGCCAAATAATAACTGTTAAGTGAATTATGACTATTTCCATTATTATACATGATGTCCATAAATTACTGACCTAAAACTGACTTCTATCGAAAAAAAATTAACAATGGAAGCAATCCTATTGCGGTTGTTGTTGTTGTTGTTTGTTTTAGGGAGCACGAACCCAAACTGAGTTATCTTATGCGGTTTCGTAAAGCACAACAAAGTTTAATACTCTACCACCTACCACATGAGCTCCATTTCTTGGACCCAAAATATCGATTTTCAATTTTGCCCCAGGTATTGTCACGTTGTCAGCATTTTGCCCCAGGTATTGTCAGTTTTGAGCATTTACAGCTTGACTAAACGGATGGCCTCCGTGATTGTTCGGCAACAATGCGGCAAGACTTTCGCTGTTTACTAGAATGGCGAAGCCACGCGGAGGGCAATAAAGCGAAAGTCTTACCGCATTGTCCAAATTATATTTGTACAACGACGAGTTGAATCGTTAGTAAACGAGCCATTGTTGCAATAAAGCGAAAGCTAGCTCATTGCTGCCAAACCCGTCATCGAAACTATTTGTACAACGATGATTTGCATTGTTAGTAACCGAGCCATTGTTGGTGAGAATGTTCTTTGTTCCAACTCCGTTCGAAAACTCAGTAACTGCAATAAATGTTTTGTTTGTTTATTTTAATAAAACTTAAATGTTACCTTCGGTTCTTTCTTCAGCTGCAATTTGGTGTTGTTTATTTTAATCAGATTTTACTGTTTAACTACGAATCTTGAAGAAAGGGGGGGGGGGGAGGGCGCACTGGCCCTCATTGTTCCTTCCCTTCCCCTTGTTGCACCACTGAGTGCAGTTACGATTTGGATGCAAAAGACTGAAATAAACGTTTTGAAGTTTCAAAACACCTATAAAGCGATTCTGTTCATGCGTTAGAAAATGGCAAACTCCTAAAATTCCCTGCGCAAACCAGTACAAAATGAAATTATATTCTGCATTAATTACTGTTTCCATAAATACGTTAATTATTTTACAAATGAATAGTTGTTACTTTAAAGGGTGAAACAGTTCAATAATTCTCTGTATTTCATACTTTTAGAAACGATTTGGAATACATAACATTGCTAGATGTGGAATTTATTCTTACTAGTGTTAAGACAACGGATTCATTCTTGCAGCAGCGTGAATGCGCTAATGGTGTAAATCCACTGATGCAACAAGTAATTCCCCCCCCCCCCCCGCCCCCTCTTTTTTTTTCACATTAGCGTGAGTGAAAACATGAGACTAACAGAAAGGAGTTGCCTTAAGAATCGGTATAAATCGATTCTGTGATCAGTAAATATTTGACAATACTTCGTTGGAAATTGAAAATCGACTAGTATGCAACAAATGGACCGCACGTCGTAGAGTTGTTAGCGTCGTTAGTGTTAATTTTTCAATTTGTTTGGCGGAAAACATTATGAGTTGTTCTTTCCCATGGACGAAACCACATTAGGACCATTGCTTTCGTTGTTAGCTTTTTTTTTTATAGACGTTTGTAAATGGGGCACTAATTCATGGACACCCTCTAAAACTATGAGTTTTTTTAATCATTTTTTTTCAGTACAATTTAACGCATGATGGTCGTTGCAACCAACACACGATTTTCGTCTTCGCTACTGATATCAAGCTACTAACTTCAGTTTGTTTTTAATCTTTTCGTAATCATACAACAATTTGTTGCAAAATTGTCGATTTCTTCCTACAATAACGTCATCGGTTTTCATATTCCAGTTGGCACAGTTTCTTACCCCTGATAAAGTGGGGCAACTTTCTCATCAGTACGCGCTGGACGAACTTTGGCTAGTTGACTGATTTCGCCTGCGTTGTTGCCCTGGCAACTGCTCCGCCAATCGCAGCGCTGTCAGCTACAACGGGATTGGATGAGACGTTGCCACGAGCAACGGATGCAGCCAGAACTATACTACAGCTAGTATATCTAGTTTTCGTCGATGTATACTGTTTCCCTGCGGGAGGGAAATTTGATTCGCTGTGTTACAAATCTTGTAACTTGTAACTCAGAATAAAAATTTCCTCAGATCGTTCACTCTTCCTGAAGTAAAAAAAAAAGTTTTATTGACAACTCTTGTTTGTTTTTCGTATTCAAAAATTCGTAGGCTACAGTCGATTTTTCATTAGCTTCGTCCTTTCAATATTGGGAAACAGGAAAATGATCTCCCTTGTGGAACAATTTGAATTGCCCAAATTTCATTTTTACAAATAAAAAAAAAATTTTAAAAACATACTGCTCTCCGTGTCGTCTGCTTTAAGCACTGAGCACTAGTTAT
>JAHWFP010211654.1:29698-40661 GCA_023313725.1 Lithobius niger | reverse complement strand
TTCGTTGTTTAGCTTGAGACAGGTTGAGTTGCTACCTATTTTGCCCGGGCAGCTAGTACATGCTTTAAGTCATGATTTAGAGTTAGTAACTGTGGGTGACTATGTACGTCGTGGTTGGCCAGAAAAAGTTGCTGATAACCTATTCCCTTATTTTCACCGTAGAACTGAAATCATTAGTGAAAAAGTGTTTGTTTTTGGAGGGATAGAGTAATTATACCGCAAGTGCTGCGAAACCAAGCGCTTACCGAATTACATCTAGGACATTTTGGTGTGGTGAAAATGAAAGCTCTAGCACGAGCGCACGTATGGTGGCCTAAAATAGAAGAAGATATCGAGTTGCTTGTTAAAAAGTGTACTACCTGCCAAAGTAATCGTGAGGAAACAGCTAGTGGACCAAAGCATGTGTGGGAATTCCCGTCTCAGCCCTGGGAACGCCTGCACGCAGATTTTGCTGGGCCTTTCTTAGGTCCAATGTATCTGATAATAGTGGATGGTTATTCAAAATGGCCCACTATTAAAGCCATGCCTTCAACAACTGCTCAAGCTACAATAGAGGTGTTCCGAGAGCTTTTCGCAGACAAAGGCTTACCGTTTGCAGTTGTGACTGATAATGGGCCACAGTGGGTTTCGAGCGAGTTTAATGCGTTTCTACAGAGTATTGGCGTTACCAGAATTTCGGGTGCACCGTATCATCCGGAGACGAATGGCGCAGCCGAGAATATAGTGCAAACTTTTAAGCGTTCTTTGAGAGCTGCATTATCGTCAGGGGACAAACCCAATGTTGCGCTACAAAACTTCTTGTTAGCCTACCGCACAAGGCCACAGGCTACGACGCAACAAACACCTGCTAAACTATTGAACGGGAGAGAGCTCAGAACTAGGATAGACTTACTTCGACCAGATTTGAGGCGAACAGTAACAGAAAGGCAAAGAAAACAACTTCAGGGTAGTAGTTTCCGTAGGGACATAAGCTTTCTGCCAGGCGACTTTGTTTCGGCACGTAACTTTCGCTTGCATCAGCCAAAATGGCGGCGGATGTCAATTGCTACTGCACAGGGCAACCTTTACGATGTCAGTGATGGCATCCTTCAATGGCGTCGTCACCGAGACCAACTTCGTCCTGGAACTCCTGATACCTCTGCTGACGAGAACGCTGCGGTCTTTGGAACCATCTCCAAGACCAATTGTGGAATATAACATCCCAGAGGTTGCGGAGCAACCCCTGTTGCCTCCTGTAATGGGAGAGGGACCAGTTATCTGTCCTTCTACTCCCGGAGTTTGCGTTAGTCCCGAGCCCGAGGCCTCTGCTTCGGCTTCGTCGCGGAATCGTCCCGAGCCCGAGCGGTGGCCCCAGGTTCGTCGAGGATTTCTTCACCTGCTTCCCGCTCATTGCTGGGAAATTTGCCTGGTGTCCTTCCTGGCAGTCGTCATTCTTTGCCTCGACCGAGTGGTCCCCAACTTCGTCCGAGACGTCGGATTAAGGCGCCAGTCAGGCTAGACTTATGATTTGACTGATTTGCCATTCCTATTTTTTGATATTGCATTGTTTGGTATTTTCCAATAGTTTGCATGAATTGTTCGTTATTTACTTTTTTTTTGCGTGTGGGGGAATGTAGCGTCTAGCACTTAATTATATAATTATTGTACATATTACCTTAATCAATTGGATGCTTCCAGACGTAGTTCCGACTACGTCATAAATGTTATTTATTAAACGGACGTACAGGAAATGGTGCCTGTACGCCTCAGCCGATCATGCAATCAATGCCTTGTCTGAGCTCTCTCCCCGCTCATGCGGCTTAATTAAGTATTAATGTTAAGCCTTAATAATAACCACGATGTAGTCTACGAGTCACGCTATAAGCCTTCCACTCTACGTACACTACATGAGTAAATAAATATCACATTACAAAGGGAAGCTGGCTACTGCTGAAAATGACACGACAAATAATAAAGCAGTTGAAAACAACAAATATTTGTTGTGTATGCTTTACGGTACAAAGTATTTGGAACATTTACTAAGGATAAAGTAAACAAAAAAATGCATAGAAATACCTTTCTCCACTCTTAGCTCCCTATAGGGCAAAAACACTTACGTATTTCAGCAGTTGGGTTAGGTTTTTGTAAGGATGCTGCAATTGTAGCTGCCAATTGCTCCAGTGCTATGGTCTGCGCAACTTCGTTTGCAAGCCTGGCTTCTTCCTGGACCAACCGACGTTCCTTCAGCGCCAAACGTTTTGTTTCCTCGTCCCTTCGATTTTTGACGAATTCTTGAAACCAAGCTGGAGCCTCCGTATTTGATCTCGGTCGCTTTTTAGCATTGCTGTTAGTCAGCTGAGTAATGGTTGGGGCAACTTTGCTTAAGGTTGGCAATGTTGGAGAATCTGATGAAGAAGATAGACACTATTCTGGTGCCGGTGACGAGCTGCTCCCAGCAGTAGCTTCCAATGAGGACATTACCATTTCAGGTGGAGGGCAGGTAACTGCCTTTACACCCAGTACCTCTCGTCCATGATTACAAAAAAATCCCAGGGGGAAGTGCCATTACCATATTTTTTGTTGGAATCTTTTATTCGTTGGTATGTAGTTTTCAGATTTCTCCATTTTTATCGCACACCAGTCCAGTACCACCGCAGTCAATCACTGTATTCATTTTAGCCGCTAGTTTCGACCATAACTTTACTTTTTTGCATGTGGGCTTTTGAAAGAAACTGTCCATTTCGCCCCGGAAGGTGATGAGTGGGCGAGTTTTTTCTTGCATCCAGCGAAAGTCTGTAAATTAATTAAACGCAGTACATTACAGACTGGCAATTTATGGAGTTAGTGATTTGCTATGGTAATATGTGAAAACTGTAGGCGAGTTGGCCCTAAATACTGTATACCACTTTCCCAAACCAATTTTTTTTAGAAAAAATCTCGAGCTTTTGTTGAAAAAAAAATCGATTTGGGAAGTTTTTTTTTGTTTGTTTTGTTAGTCCTCCACACAGAAACAAGTCATTTGGAACTAAATATACATGTTAGGAAATTAATTTTCCCGAACTAATAAATTGCCTGTACAAGTTTTGACTGTAACTAGCTTCAAGCAAGTGTTAACTACGATACTGCGACAATATATAAAGTCACAATAAGCTCCTTTTCTCTTACTGTAATGTATTTTGTAGCATATTAGGCTACTGTTAAAAGACAGGTTTTTATATTTTGTATAGTGTCTCACACAAGTGGGTCTGTGACTCTTGAAGAATGAATAATAAAAAAAAATATGAATCTTACAATTGCACCACAATTTATACTACTTATTCTATTGAACCACGAAAATGTTTCAAACATTTTTTCTTTGCTGATGATGAAAGAGGAACAAACTACAAGGACCTGAAGAAATGTGCAATATTTTAGCCACCGTCAAAGGTTTATAGGCTAGATGAAACTTACCCCATTGCAAACGGTAGAGCAACGTAAAGTGGAAGTGTGATATAACTAATGTTGCAGAATTTTTTGCGAGTCGATTATCATTAGGTGATATACATACTTTTTCCAGCGAATCCGAAACCAGCTGTAGGCGAGACACACAGCTTGGTGTATTTAAATCGGTAAAGCCGTTAGAGCTCGTTTTCAAAGGAGCTGCTAAAATTGCCACAAGTAGGCTAATAATGTTGCACATGCTCATGTTACATGGTGGAAAATTATGCTAAATTCAATAATATTACTCAACAGTTTTGATGTTCGCTAAGCAAATTTTCGTCAAAGATTTTGACTTTTCAGTTCGTTTGACTTCTTCAGGCTAGTTTTTCCCTCGTTAGAGCATCCTTTCGTTACATTTCGTTAGAGGACACTCTAACGAGGGAAAAAACGAGCCTGAAGAAGTCAAACGAACTGAAAAGTTAAAATGTTTGACGAAAATTTACCCAGCCACATCAAAACTGTTGAGTAATATTATTGAATTTAGCGTAATTTTCACCACTAATCGACACGTTCAATAATGCTCATGTTTGTGTTTTTCAACTAAAATTTCCATGTGGGAGCAACTTCCGTACAAGTCCCATGTAGACTAGGCCTGTCACACCATTACACCGGGAGATTTTGCTACACTGGAATTGTGTGGGAGTGGCGTTATTCGAGTATTATGTATTTTTCTAAATATTCTGATGTTGTGTTTAGCCGGAGCGAGCGCGAGCAAGGCTCCTAATTTGGAAAAAAAATTACATAATATTCGTGAACAGCGACCTTGATTTACCGTTTACACCAATGGAAATAGTACAACCTTCCACGCATACAGATCGATGGTAAACGAGCTTGGAGATGCTATGGAAGTGGCTCCAAAATAATACAGCCATAAAACAAGTACAACATTTTTTGCACCTAACAGGGTTAACGAGTAAAGGTAATTTTTTTTTTAATTAGCATACCTGTATTTTCTACAATTGCTGGCTACGAGGGGGGGGGGGGAAGATGAGGCTTAATGGCGCGTCGACAGCTTGGTCATTAGCGCCGACCTCAGTTACAGTGCAGTGGTCCGGGTTGCCACTGCACCACACATTACAGAGATATTATTCAAACCCCTAATCTAAATCTTGTCATACATCTGTACCTCCTGCAAAAATTGAAAAACACCGGACAGGAGGACAGACTTATCGCCCAATTGACGCACAATGTTATGCGGAAGATGGAAACGACGACGAAAACCATCAAGATGGCAACAATCAACAAGGAAGTGCCGGACCGTAAGTGGCCGCCGACACCAATAACATTCAGGAGGGTCAACCCCCCGCAAAAGGAAACAGTGAGTAAGTCGAGTGTGACCAATGCGCAAACGGGCCAACACCACCTCCTCACGGCGACTGCGGCGACACGCCGAGTGCCATTCCTCAACAGTGCCTTTAATAGCTCGTAACTTATTGCCGTCCTGTCCATCCCACCAGGCTTGCCAAAAAGCATGTAACCTCAGATGCAGAGTTGGAAAAGCGTCCGAGGGAACAAGCCTGCTGGCTACGAGCTGTTGGATGAATGTTCAGTATTATTGGATGACTGCGCGTTGGAATTTGGCGGGATGGCTTCGTTTGGAAACAGGTTAAGAATTTGGGCAACATAACTCGCAGCATAATTAACGTCCGTAGGAAAAAAAAAGAGCAAATTTGTATACTTTTTGCCATTGCGTGATACACTTTTATTTTACCTGTTCGAAGCATCTGCGCCTCTCCCGAGTCTACATTCACAGTGAAAGTTCTGCCATCTTAGCATTTCAGGGTTATTTCCTCCATTGCAGTAGTAGTCGCCATGATGAATTCAGCAAAGAAAGCGCGAATAATTCTACCTGCACGATTCTTGATAGCTGGTATACAGCGCGTTAAAGTAGAACGCATTCGCTCCATAATGCACTTCAACCAGGATGTAGTTTGCTAGTTGCTGCATCCTGGCTGCAGCGCTTTATGAAAAGGATCGCACGGAAAGGTAGAGGAAAGCGCTCTGGAAAGAGGTAGTGCGTGACCTTGAGTTGGCTGGCTAGCAGTCAAAATGGCTCCGACGCGATGTTCGAGAGCGATAGCGATGTAGAATTGGAAGGCTTTACCGAAGCAGACGTTTTATATTCGCAAAGATTATGTGCATTAGCACACATAAATGAATCTGACATTTGAATTGTCTTTAATATCAGAAAGTAATTCAGAATACGACGATAATTTTGACATACACCTTACATCAAAACTACCGTGACGGGAGCATTGTAATGGCGGTGGTGATGAACAAAAGAGAGACAGTGGTTGGAAAAGATTTGTCGCCCGACCGACTAAATTTTACCGTTTTCTGATAACATTGGACAATGCCACAATCTTCCGATCGGTGCATCCTCCTTTCATTATTTTTACTTGTTTATTCCCAATACTGTTTTTTTTACGTACATGGCTGAGCAAACTAACTTGTATGCTCGGTAAACTAACGCAAATGATTCGGAGTGGCACGAAACAAATGCAGCCGAAATGAAAGCTTACATCGGAATAAACATTGTAATTGGAGTTCATAATTTGAGCGCATACAAAGATTTTTGGAGTAAGGATAAATTCCTGCAGTGTTTAGGGTTTCACAAACAATGCCCAAATGGCGTTATGAAAAATTAACGCAATATTTTCACCTTACCGACACTACGCAGCAACCAGATTACGATCCTGTTTCCAAAGCTCAACCACTCATCAAATTACTTCTTACCATCTTTAAAACATTTTACAAACCTTCAGCTAATGTAGCAATAGATGAGGCAATGATAAAATATGATGGACGAATTTTTTTCAAACAGTACATGGCGATGAAGCCATTAAAATGGGGGATAAAGCTTTAGTGTTTGGCTGACAGTATAAACGGCTATTGCAGTAATTATAAGTGTTTATGCTGGCAATTCTACACAATCAACATCCAAAAGCTTGGGGTACTGTGTCGTTATGGCTATGGCCGAACCCTTTCTAGGTACCAACAGACATCTTTTTTTTTTTTCTATTTTTTTCTTCACTCGTGCTAGCTGAGGATTTATTAGAAAAAAAACACTTACTGCTGCTCAACGGCATGAGCAAACAAACAAAACTATCCGACAGTTTTTCAGAAAGCCACTCTCTAACGTGGTGAAAGAAGAGAAAACGGCAAAACTGTCTCGGCACGTGTGTGGAAAGAAAAAAGGAACGTGAACTTTAGTTCCACGAATGCAGGAGACGACGTCGAAGTGAAAGAAGTCCGCAAAAAGAACAAAATCTTAACAGTTGAAGTGCCTGAAGTGTTTATTTTGTATAACCAGTACACGGGTGAAGTAGAAAGAGTTGATCAAATGAGATCGTATTATGATGTCGGCAGAACAGGCCGAAAGTGGTGGAAATACCTTGTGTGGGCTATTATAAATTTTACTTTGTGTAATGCATTCTTCTTGTATAGTGCCACCAACAAACCTGTGTTTCGTATCTCTGTACGCCTTGCCCTATTCCCTTGTTTGCGCATGCACTTGACGCGCGTCGATTGTGAGAGTGCAGTTGCTGTGATGAGTGTGATGTAATGACATGTGAGTATGTGCTGCCGAATAAACCTTTTGAAGATAAGGTTTGGCTTAGTTCTTTCACCGAGGAGTTCCCTAAGTGCGCCCGTCTTTCCTCGCAACCCTGTGACCTATCCGGCGGTTTTGCAATCTTTTTTGGGTGAGTGCCATTCAAACTTTAACTTCCGACCACGTTGCGTGGGTAAACAATGGCGGAGAGACAATAGTGGTAGCACGAGGTGTAGCACATTCCAAGATGTCGAATTCGCTTTCATCCACGATGGTGCGACGCTAGGGATCGACCGATATAGGTTTTTGCCGATCCGATCCGATATGATATGATTTTTTTCCAAGAAAAGTGTAATATACGCCTACTTAATAAAAATGAAGAAATACAACACTATCTTTATAGTACAGATAATAAGAAATAAATTACTTTATTATTTTTTATACTTTTGCCATTAAACTGTTACACTTTTATACTTGTAATAGGCTACTTGCTATAATACAAATATTTAATACAACAGTCTTGAAAACAGTTGTTACAAAACAAGGTCTCGTAGACTAGCATAAATATTTTGGAACTCGACACATTTTGATAGTAATAAACAGTCATAAAATTGCGATTCACATTCATTCTGCGAGAAGAAACTATATTGATATCACAACGGAAATGAGTTTTCCACTCCATAGGCCTTTAGTGATCAGGTGGCGCCTTAGTGTAAATCTCTCGTAATATCTTCTATTGTAAGATCTTACGGAGACACAGTGGTACGATAATAATAATCGTACCGTCGGCACAATTGCTAATAATTTAACAGCAGCACATAAAGCAATAAATGAGCAAAGTAAGGGAGTCCACACAAGTTCTACGATCCAAAAGCTATTTATTCAGTTATTTATGGTTAGGGTTATCGCTCCTTTTAAATCAGTTAAACTTCGTAATATTAAATTAAAACACTCCTAAAATAATCGGACCAAGGGAAAATAAGAGAAGGGAGGTCTTTAAGAGATGCGCCCTTTCTCAACTCTGAACCGGACTTAGGCTCTAAAGGAGGGAAGCTCCTTCAAAATTCGGCTAAGTCCGATCGTAAAAATTACTTAACTCAGAATAATTCCGACTGGGAATCCTGGGGTGGTCGGCAGAGAGAGTGATAAAGGCCAGGGAGGTCGTTTATAAAGGGGACCCGTATCCTGGTCTTTTGTATTGCTGAAGATGCGCAATTGGATGCTACGGTAGCAGGGAGAGCTGATTGGCTCTGGGGCCGGACCACTGATGTCTACTGAGTATCTGGATAGGGCCACATGTGGTAGCTATTACAGGTGCATGAGGCAGAGGCCAAGTGCACTGAATGTCGTCTGCTAAGCTAAAGCTAATGTTATTCTGATAATAATAAATGGACGTTGTAAGACTGTTGCTGTTAATAAGTTAATGTTAAATTGGTAAGAAGTATCGGTTGTGTAATGTTAGTTACTGATACCGATTACCGATACAGATATTTTATATCGGAAAGTACTAATTCTTAAAATAATTACAACGCCCTTTCAGAAATAAGGTCGGCTACTCCTTTCTTGGGGTAACGATCTATCTCCATAAAGTTTTACTTTTAATTTAGTACTTTGATTAACTTATTCCGTAATATGATTCTACTTACTGGCGTTTACTGGAGTAAACTTCCCACTAAGATATGAGGAAAAATGTCTCAGGTTATGCTAAGAATACCCTTAATTTTATAAACTTTAAGTTTTCCGTGAGTAAAAGACCTCGTATAGTAAACCTCAGTTTTCATATACATATTCGGAATCCTATTTTGCTATTGGGGTGGAATGATTGTTAAGTGGGCCTAGTTTTTGGTCGATGAACCTATGGGTTAGAATTTTCGAAGTTCTTTGATGAGTTCTCATGCAAAACCAAAAAAAAAATTCCTGGATTTTTTTTTTCGGGGGGGGGGGGGGCTTGTGAGTGCAATTCTGTATTATTTAGTACTTACTGTGATGGTACATACATGTCAGATATTTTCATATACAACACTGTACGATTTTCAATTTCGTAATAATTCAATTTTTTTTTCGAGTTTTTGATCTATGTGACAATATCGGTCAATAAAATTTCGACTGTGTTACAATTATTTGCTTTTCTTAACTAGGTGTCGTGTCTTAATATTTACCATGCGGCTCCTGTCTCTTAAATTTATTTCACTGGGAGAATCAGGAGTAAAATAAACAACTTATACCTCTCATTCTCGGGAAGTTGAATTTGGTTTGCTGGTACTTATTTCGTGGAAGTTTCGCTTGTCTGCGGAAGGCTCATCTTTCTGTAGAATTCAGGAAGATTGCGGAGTATCATCTTTCTTTAGAGAAGGTCTCCTTACTTGTTATTAGTCGCCGTGCTTGTAATAAGTCGCCGTGCTTGTAATAAGTCGTCGTGCTTGTACTTGTAATAAGTCGTCGTGCTTGTAATAAGTCGTCGTGCTTGTAATAAGTCGTCTGCTTGTAATAAGTCGTCTGCTTGTAATAAGTCGTCTGCTTGTTACAAGTCGTCTTCCTGAAACAATAGGAAAAAATTTCGGGTGTAACCTGTTTTGGCTGACTTGTGTTTTTACATGCGTAATTATAACGTTTCTCTGAAATAAACATTTTTGTTAACCCATTTTACCATTTTGTTGGTGCATCGGGTGCGTCTCTGCACTTGTTCGTTTATTTGTGAGTTATTCACGTTTCCTAGCGCTGCTGATGGCTTCGTGAACTTGGTTTCACTTTCATTTCGCTTTTGTGCGAAATCTGAGTTTAGTTTGCTCGTGGCGCCATCTTGTGACGAGAAGGCGAATGATTTCGTTGTTAAAGGGTACCTGCCAGGAATCCACTGTCCCAGCGCAGTTTTTGTCGCTCGGCTTGATTGGATTGCTGGTAATTGATTTACTTAATTAAAATCATCCCTTAATCATATAATTTTTTTTTGGTTACGTAGACTGAGGTTTGAGAAACGGTTACCAATTGTTTGTCGGATTCCGTGGTGTCTTATACACAGTTTCGTGGACTTAATTTCTTAGGTCCAAAATTAATTTTTCTGGTTACCTAAGTTTTTAGGAGTGGCTGGACAGTGCCTCTGTTCCCTTACTGTTACGCAATGCGAGGGAGGAATGTGCCTTGGGGGTGTGGGGGATAGATATTTTATTTTTCCAGCTTGCAGTTTGGTCATTTGGATCGAACTTTTCACGGTAATGGACGTCCTCCATCGACAACGCTGCCACGAATGCCATGAGAAGTTTCCGGCTAATTTCCACCAGGTGGATCCGGATTGTGGCCTCCTCCGTTAGGAAGAAGAGGTGAGTGGGTTTACCGGAGCTTTGTTTTATTTACTTATATATTTTTTTCGTGATTTATTTCCCGATTTTTGGGTTGGTTTGTTGAAATCGTTTCTAGATATGGCGATTGGAGTCTTCCTTTGTTCCAAAATAGCATAGAAAATTTTCTAGGCCTATAACGAGTTAGCAACTGTGATTTCCGTTCAACCCTTAAGTTACTAGTACGTTGTGCAGTGATTTGTGCAATAATCATAAGGGTATGTGATACTTAATTAACGTAATTCGTACAGAAATTTTTCCGATCGTTGCGTCTTAAGAGTTCTGTGGCCGCCGGAGTTGGTGGCCGCGTTTCGTTTCTTTGTTGAACGAACCGTAGTTGCTTTTGAAGTTTATGTTATACTACGTTGAGTGTTAGTAATTATTGAACTTGTTACGCAAATCAATTTCTTAAAAGTGCTTTTTAGGTACTATTTCCTTACTAACTTGATGCGGAATGTGCATACCTTAATGATTTAACAACTTTTCATTGATGTGGGTCGTGTTGACCTGAAAGTCAATTCTTAATTGTTCGAATTACGTTTTGTCTTGTCCTTTTTTTTTTCGTTAATTAGAGACTGATTTGCTTAACTTTTGTTATTTCTTGAGAGTTGGGGGG